>APFE031672357.1:5777-16139 GCA_000404065.3 Pinus taeda | reverse complement strand
AAAGCTGCAATAACTTCTTATCTACTATTTCTGTACGAGTTGATGAAGATATTTTATTTCTCAGATGACTCAATGCCTGAGATATTTTGTATGAAACACTTCTATATATTCCCCCTCGCATGAGTTTGCAAGGGTTGGATGTTATTGATATCATATAGATAGTTCTTTGACTATAAATTCTCAGAGAAGTAATACAAAGGCAGTGGAATTTCCAAAGCTCTGTGTTGTTTTGATGCATTGTGGTGTTTAGCTGAAAGTTACAGGATTCCTGCATATTTCATGGCACAATAAGTTTTCCTTACAGCTCTTTGTTATGTGTTTTGTTATCATTCATATCTCTTTCATGCTTTTGTGCTTTACAGTTAATGGCAAGGAAAAAGATTAGTTCCAGGATTTAATCACAGATTACCCTGAACTCAATCTAAGCTATTATAAGTGTTTTTCTTCAGCTATAGTAATAAAGGTGTAATTCTTAATTGCTACACTTTCACGCTATATCTTTCACAGTGATTATTGTTTCAGGAATTCAAGTTTGCTCCTGAGGAATATATCTCTTTCTCACACCCCAGCTTAATGGAAAATTCTTAATTGCTTTTCACTGGTTGTTTACATTTCACCATCATAATTTTCAAGTTTGTTTTATGAAGTATTTAAATGGCCCTGTAATTCCAGCTGCTCAAACTCAAGATTTCAAAAAACCAGTAGCCACAGACTCCATTGCCTAATGGACTAACATTATTTGCAGATTTCCACTTTAGGTACAGAAAGACATCCTTTCAACCAAACATAAACCAAACCCTTACTTCATAACTAGCCTAAAATCTTCCACAAAACAGAGACAAACCTTACAGAGAGAGCCCTCTCTGATTACAGTTGGGTTAGAAGCTGTAATCCAAAGATTGGTTAGTGGTTACCCCGGCCATATTCCCTTGGAGTCAAAGGGAACAACCTAGGTGTTAACACGTTTGGTGTATAAATTTTACAAGGCGGCAGACTTGACTTCCAATGGATAAAGGATTGAAAACCTAGTGGGGTATCCTTTTAAATACACGATGATACTAGGAGCACAAGTCCATAGTAGTGTTGCCTAGTGCTGAAGCGAATGACAGCTGCTAGGTTTAAAGACGTCAGAACATGTATCTAGCCTAGACCTCTAAATGTGAGCGTTAAGTTTCAAATGCGCCTTAGGTCAATTGAATACATTTTAAATTTTATCTTGAAATTATGTCTAAGTTTTCAGGCCTTATTGACGTGACTTGAAAACTCCTATATGCAGCTAAATTAGACAAAACCCTTTCAATTCAGTGAATGTTTACACTAATGAGAGTAGAGAAAAAAATCAATGCAATGAACAAGAAACTAAAAGCAAAATGATCTTTTCACTACTTCACTTTCGAAAATAAAATAATGAAAATTCTTTCCACTTCCTATCTTTCCTATCAAATGCACTTCAAGTAGTCCTTTCAACAGTAAGGGGAAATCATTTCTTTTCTAATGCAAGTGATGATTCAACTCTAGTTTTCAATGATGCTAGCTAATGCAACATATTGATTCAACAAACTAGAATCATGTATTTCTAAATGGAATGATAAAAATGATTTTTTCACATAAACACTTCAATGAAAAAGAATTCAAAACAATCAACATCAATCATATGCCAAGCACGAAAAAGAGAACTCTTTCCAAACAAATGATGCAATGACCAAATGAAAAATAAGACGAGCAATTTAGTCTATGCCTAAAAGAGACGCTTATTCAAGAGACGAAACTTTTCAAACTTGTTTAATTGAAATCAAAGCAATAAAAGGAATAAAACATGAAATGCATGGAGTAGTTAACCAACAACTTGACTTGTTGAGCATGCAAACAGCTGAATGGATAATGACCTAGATGCCCTAGGGCCACAAACCATCCAAAGACTCAAAAAATCAAGTAAGGAAATCGCAAACCAAACAAGCACACAAACTAAGCTAATGAAGCTTTCTAGCCAAGGAGAACACAAGAAAACATGGTAAGAGGCAGAAATTATGAGGGCAAGACACACTGGTTATGATTCAGAAGAAACCCTAATCTTCGCTTACAGGAATCGACGTGATTTCCTAATTGAAAAGAAGCGCCACAAGGGGGGACTGCACAGCTGTTTGAGAGAAAATCGTGTTGGTTGGTGCGACTGTCAGAAAATAAAATGTGTTGATCAAGGATTTCAAGGAAAAAAAAAAAATTTTCAAAGGCCAAAATGAGACCTGCCACTGTAAATTTCAGACTCAAAGCAATAAACTAGGAAAAGAAGAGAAAAACAAAGGGAAAGGGTGATATGGCAAAATTTCACACAAACCATGAAATGAAAATAAATCAAACGAGAGGATTGGCCTCCCACTATGGTCGCCAAATTTTTGTGTAGGTAAATTTGCGATGCGGAAAAAGACAATCCCTCTAGCCCAAGAGAGCGGGTCTAGCCACAAATAAATGATCTAATGTAAACTTCCTTAGATTAAAATAGAATAAGAGGGATTACCTCTTAGAATGATAATCCGCTTGATGATGATCTTTCTTCCTTTCTCCAACTTCCTTTCATTTCTTCCTTCGAATACCTGAAACAAATACATAAGGGAGAACAACAAACGTGATAACATATAATCGTATTTAATCTACTTAAAAGGTCAAGGAGTCTTAAGCCATTAAATGTAATATGACACTCAATGTAAGAAATAAACCATTAGTTGTATTAATATAAACTTCAAAAGGAAATACAACCAAATCCTTGATGTTGCAGGTCTCCTCTGACGTATCCAGGTTCCCACACCTCTGCTAGCATCTCATGGATAGCCTCAACAATGGAAGTTTAAGGCTTCTTCCCTTTAGTTCCAAACCAAACCAAACACACCATTCTCCCTTCACAAACATAAAATAGAAGGCTAAAGCTATAGATATCTTGCTGGTTATTCAAGCCCCAAAAAAAACTAGTTCATCTTGGAAAAGGAGGAAGTCCATGATAGCTGTAGGCTTCATACAGAGGATCACCTTAGAGGTTTTTTTGTCAGTTGTCCAAAGAGTTAAGGCGTAGAACAATGGCAGAGAGTTTGGATCCATCTTAGAGGTAACATATGGTCTCAAAGCCTACATTAGACCCTATCCATTAGAAGGTTCTCTGGAAGATCTTTCCAATGATATGTGGAAGTCCAGAAATAGATTCTCAGTTCAGAATTTATGGCTTGCCAATGATCAAGGACTTCAAGTCCTAAGAAGGTTGGAATATTGAAGGTCCAGCATATATGATATTAAAATATTTTCACATCATCATATCGGTCCATCGGTGATTAGAGGCCAGCATATCATTGCATTGGTGATCGAAGATCAACATACCAACGCATTGGAATATCGGAGGTTGGCATATCAGTGATATTCGAATATCGAAGGTGCAATACATCAGAGAAAGTTGTATCAAAGGTTGGAGGATACTGAAATCGTGAATATCGATGGACCATCATATCGACATATCAAGCATATCAATGATTGGGGAATCAGAACTTCTAAATGTGAGAACCTTTTAAAAGTTGTGATATGGGTGAAGCATCGATGACATTAAAAGCACTGAGTAATGTAAAAAGAAAAATTAACAAAGGATTTCAGTGTCAAACCAAGGTTGATGGGTCCTCCTCTCTCTCCTCTAGAAGGACACATGGCAATATGTTATTTCCTTTGATAAGGACACATGGAAGTATGCGATTGGACTTGATAAGGACACATGGCAGGATCTAATTGGCTTTGATAAGGGACAAGTGGAAGATAATGCCATCATGATGTGGAAGTATGACAAGACAAGTGGCAGGCATATTCAACGATATTGGATGGTCTAATGGGCCATAACCGAGTGAAACTTGTCACCTCTAAGGAGTTGCCGCATGGCAGTGATGATGTCATATCAGAAGTCAGCGATTGGAGGATTGAATATGTTGACACTTTATAACACTTGATACTTGAAAATGTTCTGGTAAGGTGCCTCCAATATTGGGTTGGAACCACAGTCGTAATGACTCAAAGAAACAAAGACACAGAGCTGGGGCCAAGTACAGAGATTTATGGGCTATATCGGAAGTGGGAATATCACAACTCCAAAGTTAAATCCCTGATTTGAAAATTTCAATTAGAAGGGCTCTGATATTTGGCTAGCACATGGTCAAGAAGAACTTAAATAGCCAAGGGCATTAAGCACTTAACAAAGGAAAAATATCCCTTGGCAAGATAAAAAATGATCTAACACCTCAATGTTAAGTGGCAGGTCACGGCACTTGGTCCTATGGTGAGAAATGTCGGAAGGGCTAAGGGGATGGAGCTCGTCATATCATAGGTTGACAATCAGAAGATAAGAATACTGCACCACTGTGAAGATTGTGATATGGAATTGCTCTGATAAGGAAGTACGTGGCTTTACAGAGCATATGGGTAAGCAACTGTGAAGTTGAATGTAGAAACAAAGGATTTGGTCTCATGATTAATTGTGACTGTCAAAGATCACAAGGTCAAAGCAGCAAGGACCATGATCTTCAAGAAAGAGTTGGGTATGCCTTGAGGTGAGACAAGCTATCTCTGTGCTCTAATGCACATCTCATTGAGTTAACTGGATGAATGGGTTGGCTACCATAGAATCGATGCAAATCGACGAAGTTGGTTCATGGAGTTAGGTGGATTAGCAGAAAACTCTGAGACAAGGCAATGAGGGCAATGGTCAACATAGAAGCCATTCCAATTTACTATGAAACCATGAATAATCATGGAGAGCCTCAGTGATAGGAGATTTTTTCATAGAGAGGATTGTACCTAGTTGGAGTGTGTAGGTGGACTGAGAATTAACTATCATTATGGAGAAAACAATCAATGACCATTCTATTGTTTAATATAGTGGTAGTTACCAAGTTAGACACAATAGTAGAATGAAGAGTCATGTTGAGGTACACTCGCGCATTGTGAATACAATATAGAGTGGCAACATCGATTAGGGGGTATTAGAGGAACAAAACCCAAGAGCTCGGATGAGAAAAGGGGGGAATCAGCATAGGTGCTATAGATATAAGTGGAAAAGATGTGTGAGTGGACTATTGTGTAAGGCTAAGAGAGAGCCTGTTCTGGAGAGAAAGGCTAAGAGTTCTATGCAGAGGTAAGAGACCCTTAGAGCTGTGGTACTATGAGTAAGTTCGAAGGTTCCTATGCTTTATGAGAAAGGACAAAGGTTCCCATGCATAGAAAGAATGGCAAGTGAACTAGCGCTATGGTGTGTAAGGCTGAGAGGGCCTGATGAATAAAAGAGACTAAGATATTATTTTATGCAATTAAAGAGAAGAGTGTAGAGAAGACAATGTAGCCCGGTTGAGATGGAGAGTGTTGTGAGTGAAACAACATGTTTCTACAGATCATGCATAGGGTCAATAACATTAGATTATTGTGAGGAGCTATGATGAGTGACTACTATTGAGCATATCAGTGTGCTTCTACAGAGTGAGTAGAGAGAGAAGTGGTGTAGAGAGTCTTGTGTGGGCCGAAGGCTATGAAGAGAATAGAGCTGACATCGGGCATAGTGGCTACCAAATTACAGAGAACATTTAGTTCCTATTTGAGTGTGGGTTGGAGCCTACATACAGGAAGTTGGTGTTTCCATCTCTAGTGGGTGCTTGAGAAGGCTTGGGGGTTGGTGTCTCCTACAAGTTGGTGCTTGCATAAATCCAAGGAGTTGCAAGTTGGTCAAATCCATGAAGTTGGTGATTCACATGGTGCTTCTGGTAAGCTAGATAGGCGTCTAGAAAAAGAGGGAGTTGGTTCTTCCTGCTAGTGGGTGCTAGTAAACAATCAAAGGGAGTTGGTTTTTCCTGTGAGTGGGTGCTCAAAAAAAATATTTATGTACTAGAGTAGGTGCTCTTATTTTACATCAATAATAAAACCAAGTGTTGGTGTTTTTTTCCCGAAATGGTTTCCACATAAAACCTTGTGTCTCATGTGTATGATGCTCATGGTGTGTTCTTGTATGTCGATTTCATATTGCTTCCTTATTATGTGTTGCTTCTGAGTATATGGATGGTTGCTAAGTTTGAATAAGAAAAGTAAATTGGCATAAAGAAATGAAAATTAGCCTTAATATTGATTCAACCCCCTCTCAGTATTAACATTATTTTCAACAATTGGTATCAGAGCCAAGTTCCTTTTAGAATAGCTTAATCGCTAGAAGGTAGATCAAAGGGAAACAATGGCTAATCGAGCTTGGCTAACAGCAGAAGGAGTTCCACTTTTAAATGGATCAGACTATGAAGTTTGGAAGGCTATAATGTTGGCCTATTTGACGGTCTTAGATGTTGATATGTGGCTCTCCGCATTGTATGGAGAAAAGAGTGAGTTGAATGAAGAATCCCATAAGATTATCATGAAGGGGTTAACTAAGCTGTATGCTAATAAAGTGAGGAATTGTGAGTTAGAAAAGGAAGTGTTGGATAGACTGCAATGTCTGTATGGTGGAGATAGCCATGTGTCTTGAGAAAAGTTTGAGGAGCCATGCTACTCTAGCAATGAACCAAAACATGGAGAAGCTACTGCTCATCACACATGTGTTAATGACAAAGATGTCTGAAAGGAGAGACCATGTTTCTTAGAAGGTATGTTATTGCTTTATGATAAATGTAAAGAAATAGTTCATTGATTATCTATATGTTCATGTGAATCACTTGAAGATAGAGAGAGCCATGACTCTAGTAGTTTTAATGAAGATAGACCCATTTCAGTAGAAATAGAAAATAAGGGATCCTCTAAAGGAGAAGAGAGTATATCCCATGGAGAGAATAGGGGTATCATTGAAAGTGATGAATAAGGGATAAAACTTAGACCTGTGGAAGACTCCATGGACACAAAGATGGGCTTAGATCTCTGTGGTAACTCAACTAGAACCTTTGATGGTGAAGAAAAGGATCTAAATGAAAGGATATTTTTTAGAAAGAAGTTGATCTCTTCTCTAAAGGAGATAAAAGACCTATGAGAGGAAAATCTAAAGCAAGAGGAGAAACTGAAAATTTATGATCTTGAGAATGAAAGGTTGAGAAAAGCATTAGTTGATCTAAATGCTCAATAAGAAGAGGTTAGCATACTGAATGCAAAGTTAACCAATCAACTAGGCGAGAAGAAAGCTTACTGTGGGAGACTACAAAATGATGTAGTCTCATTGAGACATTACTTAGAAAATAAAAAATATAATTGTCTCAATATCAAAAGCTTGAGGGGAGCACAAAGGCCTTGGATGAGATTCTTGTTAAGTAAGGATCCACGCTCATCAAGGTTGGTTCGGGTTTCAAAGAAAAACCAATCTCCAAGATGGTGAAGGCTGAAGGGTAAAATTCCTAGGTAAAGAGAGTCCAAGGTTCCAATGGAAACAAAGGAAAGGAGGTTGTTCCAAAGCAACCAAAGCAAGGAAAGAAATAAGATTTAAAGAAAAAAAGGCAACAGTAGAAGGATAAGATGTAGCAGCAAGAAAAGCAGTAAAAGAGAGCTAGGCAGCTGAAAGAAAGAGTGAATCAAAATAATTCAAATTGTCATAGAAGGCACATGAAGAGCTAGTAGAGGACCCTTCCTTCTCAATGATAGAGCCTTCAAAGAAAGGGTAACCTCTTTCAACAAGATCCTTTTTATGGGTTTTGTTTTTATTGCAATAATTTTGGACATAAAGCCATATAATTTAGATGTCATGCAAGGAAACAAGATATGTTGGGTAGCAGCAACCCAATAATGCACAAAAAGGCTAGGAGAAGGAATGTTGACCACGATAGGAGTTTTGGCAAGAATGTTTTCAAGAAAGGTAACTTCTCTACCCTAGTCTTAGGCCAAATCAAATGCTACAATTGTGCCAAATTTGGGCACAAGAGAGATAGCTATAGAAATGAGAAAAAATGGAATGCTTCTCAGCATATGCATGTGAATGCAACGGCTTGGGATTTGAAGACACAGAGAAAGAATGGAGTTGAGAAAAACAAACTTGTCTTCAGTGATCTGTGTCAAAAGAGCAAGATGAAAAAGAGGAGGAAGAAATAAGAAAAATGATCCTCTTACCCATGTGATGTACCTCTTTGTAAGTAAAAAAGGCATCAAAAGGATTTGGGTGAATAAAGAGGAGGTAAAAGAGAAGGTTCCTCTACCCATGTGCAACTGAGAAGAAGCCCAAAGAAGGGAAAAGAAGAAGCTCTTGAGAAATGCTTCTATCAGGAATCGACCATTGAAGGTCCGGAGGAAGAAGGAGGATGATCTACTCAGGGGGAGTAGATCCTCTGTTTCTCTTCAGTGAAGGAAGAGAATGGCCTCAAGGGAGGGCGAATAAAGTCATATGCAGGAAGCCAAGAAGAACAAACAAAAAGTTGCTTCTGATTGATGAAGGTATGATTATGTTTTCTTGCTAATTACTAGAATAAATAGGTTTATTTTGAATGTATCAACATTAAAAAGGAGGAGTGCAACATGCATGAGGAGTACACAATAATATCTTATGTTATGGGAAGAATATGGGTTGCAATGGAAGCATGGAATGACAGGAAGTTTACATTAAAGTCTGGTCCATAGGATCAGTCCCCATGAAAGAGGCAAGAAAGTTGTTGTAGGAGTGTTGGGCCTAAGAATTATCCTTAAAATACATCCACTTTCACTCCATTCAACATCCACTTTCTCTCCATTCACACGTTTTTCTCACCTCTATTCCAACACCATGTCATCACGTTAGCTTCACTTTCATCATTAAATGGGTTATCATTGTGTTTTCCAAAACTTTATTAATTCTTAGTATTTTTAAGAGAATTTGTGGTTAAACTTTAGAAAATAATATCCATATACTTATACCTAACAATTAGAATGAGTTTGTTGACATGTGTAGGTAAAAAGGAAGCTTCTAAGAAACCCTTATGTGGCATTCTATGTTCAAATTCGAATTTGAGGATATCATGGACCTCATGGATAAAATCATGGACCTCATGGAGAAGATCATGGAGGATAGGGTCATGTGTCACCATTGGTTGAGAGATATGTGGATTTGAAGAGGGAATAGTGGATCATCATTATGAGTTTGTTACCTCATCTTGTTGTATAAATAGGAGTGTTATCTCCTTCATTTGTAATCTTAATTTTTAGAATTTAGAAACTTAGTCCTTCATTTGTAATTTTAGATTTTAGAATCATTGTAATGTATAGTTTAGGACCTCTTGGAATGTATAACTTGGAGCTTGTAATTGAAATTTGAAATTGATGATAAATAAAGTGGATTGGATTTTCTTCTACATTTGACTCCTTTCTAGGTGTGCTTGTGGAGCTATGGAGGCCCCGCATTGCCTCACTTGCATGCTCATTTTGTTTTGGTAAACTTTAATTTTATGTTTGTTTGTGAATTTCATTAGATTAAATTATTGGTTCATATGTTTGAAATATTAACGAATGACCTTTCATAAGAAAGTATTAATGTTTCTCTCAATGAATCTGATTTGTTATTTAATGTTTGACTTCATTAGTTTAAGTTTCTGATTCATATGCTTGAGATATAAATGAATAGTCTCTTGTAAGAGAGCTTTAATATTTCATGCAATTAATCAGAATTAGGTTTAAGTGCTTTAATTTCATTAGTTTTAAATAGTTTGTTGATTAAGATTATTAGAAATATTAATGAGAAGTCTCGTGTAATGGAGCTTTAATATTTCTTACTCTTTTCACAATGCCTTTATATTTCATTTTGATTAAGTGACTAAATAGGTGTTGGAGATCCCAATGAGAGACCTCCTGTAAGGGAGCTTTGGAATTTCTTCACATAGCTTAGTTTAGTTTGTCTCTAAGTCCATATATATTGGATGATTCTCAAAGTTTACTTACCCGGATTGATAGTAAATGAAACTCTAATTTGCATCGGCATTTTAGACCCAACATTTTGGCGCTGTTGCTGGGGAGGATGATTTGGAGATAGACTTAGGAAGTTATTTTTATTGCAATTTATTTTTATGAACTAACTTGTGAAACCTGGTGACAGCAGAATCTTCATAAAGATGTTCAAGTTTGAGCTTTTTGATTTTTCATACTTAGTTTGATTTTAAATTCAATTTTTTTTTATCAAACCCCTCATTTCTTACTAATCCATCTACAGATGAGAAAATTAAAGATGTTGAACAGCTACATCTTGGAGAGCAAGGAAAATATCAAAGACTAGTTTCGAAAGAACCTTGCACCAACTCCAAGAATAAGATAGGTTACTCCCATGTTTGCAAAGCATAAGGTAAAAATTTTAAATCTTGATGTGAGCATTTTTTAATTCTTAGTCTGTAGATGGCTTCACTGGAAGCATTATTTCACTTAGAATATATATAT
>APFE031672346.1:28566-74107 GCA_000404065.3 Pinus taeda | reverse complement strand
ATTATGTATGTATGGAATTTATCGCCTTCTTGCAGAATTTCTAAGTCTGCACACATGGGAAAAATATTGAGAATCGTTGGCAAGTTTGGTTGGATGCCATGTTGTTTCATTTGATGGAAAAATCGAAGGGCTTGCTAGCATGTCCATTTACTTTGTATCTTATGATAATTGATTTTCACAGAGTGGCACTCTTGTTAGAGCTTTCATAAAGCACTTTGCGTGCATCCTCTTTACTTTTGCATTTAACATACATGTAAATGAGTGCCCAACACAGAGATACAACTGTCAGAGAGCCACACCTAATTCCATAAGCATTTTGTAGAGTAAACATAATCTGGGATTTTACTAGCCACTATAAGGAAGTTTTAAGAATGAACCACACTAAGATATATATAGTTGACCACATGAAAGTGGAAACATTTGTTATATTCCTGATAAAATATTCTAATATTCAGGAATGGAGCATTCAGAGAGCTATACTTGTGTTATATCCTGTGATTCAAATGTGAGCACAAACAACCCGCATACTCATTGCCGTATAGAGTGTGAAATTGTGCAATACCCTGTTCAAAAGCAAGATGAACATGAAATATGGGATGTGGCATCGCTAGTTCGGAGCTATTCAAATGTTCCAGCGTTTCCTGTTGCCCATTTTATCAGGGCTTGCTATCTTTGCAAACGGAAATTTAACCATGGAAATGACATCTACATGTACAGGTCTGTTATAATGATCACACGATTGCTTTAAACCTCTGAGAATCGATTGAATTGATTAAAATTTCCCATTCCTAAGAGTTAGTCACATTCTCCGTTTGTTGATTATTGCAGGGGTGACATGGCATTCAGTTTTTACATTGTATCCATCTGCTGAGTGTACACGGTGTGCAATCTGGACCTTTGTGCTTTGCTTGGTTGAGGTGTGGTGTCCCCTTTATATGTCAATGAAGAGCAGAATCTAAGGGATTGGTGGTTGTCATCAGTATTGTGTATTAAATTTTTTGGGTTATCATGTTTTCAACTTTGAAACACCTTACAAAAGAAAACATATATGCTTTAACTCAAAGCTTGTTTCACTTATCCACCACAGAATATCGTTTGAAACTGTTGATACCAAGTCAATGTTTACAGGAATTACGTACATTTATCTGCTACTGGAAAGTGATAACAAATTTAATTAGTCTCACTAATAATCCCCACTAGAGCGCTCTCCCTCCTTGAAATGATGGTTTCAGTTTGCATCCCTCACAATAATTATGGTCCTGGCAATATTTGAAATGTCCTTGGGCATACTATGACAACCCCCCCACATACGAATGTTCTTTATGACTTGGAAACGAATTCCAAGAGATGGAGATTATCAACCCTTTCATTGTGGCCCAAAAGGATAATTTTAGTGCTCCCTTTGTCCACAACAAACACATTATTTGGTGTAGGGAAATAACTTCTTGTCTTCACAACCCTAGCAAATCTCTCTAATGTTGCATAAATTTCTTGTGATTGTGGGTGTGATTTATCTCCTCTGATAAATGTATACTTTTTTTTTCTTAACCACAACCCCGCTGCATTCTAGCCCCCCTTTCAAACCCATGTCTTTAATAATTTTACTCACTTTAGCTAGACCATATAACCTCTTTTCTATCACATATGTGTTCGCTAAAGTAATATAATCTCCAACATTTAGTGGCTCTAACTCATGAAGGTTTTTTGTAGCATGTTCTCTTATCTCAAAAATTGAAATGAATTTTGCAGGAACCTTCACAGCTCTCCACACACCAACATCAGGTTTGATTGGCATGTTTTTGATAAAGTTAAGTGCCTTATTCAATTTATACTACGGCCAAGAAGGTCAACCAGACATGCATAGTGCTCTGCTCTGGAACGCATATCATACTTTTGACTCATACAGTTAAAGTATTCCCAACCTTCAGCCATAAGACCTGCACTATTGACAGCAGACATGTCGGTAGCAAAAGTAAAAAGGTTTAGCTTCACATCTACCTATTCCATTTAGGGAGAAAACTCACAAGCTTCCTTACCATTCCCATTTATACCATGCACTGCAATTATTGCAGTCCAAGCCACAACACCCTTATTATATATGTGATAAAAAAATTTCCTTGTAAGTTTAATATTTCCATAGATGGTATATATGTCCATAAGGGAAAAACATACAAATACATTGGAATAAAACCTACTCTTGATTATGTATGTATGGAATTTATCGCCTTCTTGCAGAATTTCTAAGTCTGCACACATGGGAAAAATATTGAGAATCGTTGGCAAGTTTGGTTGGATGCCATGTTGTTTCATTTGATGGAAAAATCGAAGGGCTTGCTAGCATGTCCATTTACTTTGTATCTTATGATCATTGATTTTCACAGAGTGGCACTCTTGTTAGAGCTTTCATAAAGCATTTTGTGTGCATCCTCTTTACTTTTGCATTTAACATACATGTAAATGAGTGCCCAACACAGAGATACAACTGTCAGAGAGCCACAACTAATTCCTTAAGCATTTTGTAGAGTAAACATAATCTGGGATTTTACTAGCCACTGTAAGGAAGTTTTAAGAATGAACCACACTAAGATATATATAGTTCACCACATGAAAGTGGAAACATTTGTTATATTCCTGATAAAATATTCTAATATTTAATGCTTTAACAAGAAAACCAAACAGGCAATAAAAACAACTGAATTCTGTAATCTAATTTTCAGTATGTTTCAAAAGCATCACTGGAAGATTATATACTTAATAAGCTGACCCAGAGCATTAGATGTTGAGACAGTATAACTGTAATTTGGTTTCATTTACTCCATCTTGTTTAATTGTTAGTTTGTAGTATATTCCTCATGATGGTTACTGTGTTAATACCCATGTACGCTCCATGCTTGCATCTAGATTTAAAGTTATTGTCAATAATTGTGCCCTATACCTTCATATTTATGTTGCCTATCCTTCTTCATCTAGAACTACATGATTAATTGAAAGGAAGATCTTGTCTTCAAATTCCCTCAGCAGAATGAATGAATGATACTGAGCGACCTTAATTGATGATCACTTATGTTAGTGCTTGACCTAGAGCTTTTAATTGAGGTTCCTACCTATTGAAAATAGTCATCAAGTACTAGTTGATGGATACACAAGTTGACAACTATTATGCTCAATAGATATTGCAGAAATTGGAAATCAACACTTTTACATAAAACTCAGTCAACAAATCCAACACCCACCTCTCTAATTTTTTTCTTTATTGTGCCATAGTATGAGAAAAACTGCTTAACATCCTTAATTGTTGCTTTGGTGGACAAATTACAGACCTGGACTGTGTAACCATCTGTAATGGCCATTGACAACACTTGGAAGTGTCTGTTATGCTATGATTCACAATCTTCTTCTCAGAATTTTAAGTGAATAGCAAACACATAGATATGATATATATACAGTGACACTAAATAGTAACCAAAGGAAGATTGATTAGATTAACATTAGTTGTTTTTACTACATTCGTTTCATGGTTCTCTGGTCTTGGTGACCAAGAAAAACAACGAGGAGTGTTGTGATTTCGTCTGGGCTTTCAACTTCAGTTTGAGGATGCAGGGTAAGGAAAGTTGAATCCTTCATCCTACAATATTGTTCCTTATGCGCGACGCTTTGCCACTTCTTTGCCACTTCTGCAATGCTTAACATGTACTCAAGGGGCAATTTGGGTGTTTTTCATTACATTCATTTTGTTCTAGCAGGCTGTAAAATTCTTCAAAGGTTCAACAACCCTTTCATTAGATTTGAGTTAATCTGCAATCTTGGTATCTGATGATGCCTGTCATGGATTTTAACTAGTTTTTTTAATGGCAGAGATTGTTGTAATTTTGACACCCATTGAAGTAATTTTTCCCTTCTTTTTTGTTGGTAATGACAGGATTTGAGGGAGATTTTTATATGTGTAATGTTCATCATATTCTCTGTTGTTTGAATTCTTTTTGGCTATGAGGTTGGTCTTCAACCTTCAGCGAGTTCCTCTGCATCTACCTGCATGCAGCCTAGTTCTCTAAGCACAGAGGGCTTTCTCATCGAAGAGCCCCTCATAGATGGACAAGAGGACGCCTTTGCAGTATTAGAGAGATTTGTGGTGGAAGCAGAGGAAGAGGGTAGCTCTCTTTTTCACATTAGCAACACACAATATCTAGCTCTAACATTTTTTCTCGTTATCAAACGACCATTGAGGTCACCAATATGAAGTCAGATATTGACAACCATCTCAAGTCGATTCCCATGATTCAATTGGGGATTCAGTTGGGGCTTACTCATAAGGTTCTTCTTGGTCTGTCCACACTCAAGGAAAGTGTTCAACCTTCAGCCAATTCCTATACATCTACCTCCATGTAGCCATTTCTCCAAGCACAAAGGAATTTTTCATTGAAGAGCCCCTCATAGCCGGAGAAGAGGACACCTTTGCAGTATTAGAGATATTTGTGGTGGAAGCAGAGGAAGAGGGTAGCTCTCTTTTTTCGCATTTGGGTGGCTGGCAAGGGTGGAGTAGGCAAAACCCTCCTCCTCAAGACAGTCTTCAACAGTCCAAAGGTGAGAAATATCTTCAGAGGTGACTTATTGCTTTGGCTCATTATTTCCAATAATCCATATTTTACAAATCTTAGAGATGAACTGTGTATGAAAATAGCCACGCTTACAAAGATAGAATTAGACAGAAATGAGGGTGATGAATTTGCAAAGATGTGGTTGAGTCAGAGATTGCAGACTCAGAGGTTTACTTTATTTTTGGATGACATTTGGAGAGATGGTTCCCAGTTGATGGAGGAATTGTGTTTGCTGCTACTAACCCACCACTCCAACTCCAAACTTGTTGTAAGTTCAAGAAATCATAGATTCCTATCAGAAATTGGAGTTGCAGGGACATCCTAATAAGAATGGGGGATTTGTTAGAAGAGGACAACTGGCAGCTATTTGTTATTCATTATTTCTGGTTATGTTCCTATTGTTACATACTATTGCCTAAGGCTTTGCTTATATGGCTATCCCATCCTAAAAGGGATCAGCATGTTTTTAAGGAAATCCTATAATGGTTGATATTGGTTTCATCCCTGGATTTATAGGTGTTGGCATCGACATTGCGATTCGCTGCAGGAAAGAGTTGTCAACTCTCCAAGATGTTGTAAGAGAGATTGAGCCTATCATCACCGACATCCAGCAATATCACCTGCAGATAAACAAAAAGAGAGGTATTTCCACTTCTCACAGTCACAATAATGTTTCAGTGGTTAATGTATGGCTAAAAAGACTGGATGCGCTTCTCTTACAAACATCTCAAATGGCGCAGCAGTGCACAGTATTCAGCTTTAACATTTTTTCTCGTTATCAAACGATCATTGAGGTCTCCAATATGAAGTCAAATATTAACAACCATCTCAAGTCGATTTCCATGATTCAATTGGGGCTTACTCACGAGGTTCTTCTTGGGCTGTCCACACCACGCTCAGGGAAAGTGTTCAACCTTCAGCCAGTGCCTCTACATATACCTCCATGCAGCCTATTTCTCCAAGAACGGAGGGATTTTTCATCGAAGATCCCCTCGTAGTCGAACAAGAGGACGCCTTTGCAGTATTAGAGAGATTTGTGGTGGAAGCAGAGGAAGATGGTAGCTCTCTTTTTCGCATTAGCAGTGCACAATATCCACCCCACTCTAGAGCTGCTTTGAATTGGCTGTTTTTTAGTCACTCAAATATAGTGAAGGAAAATTGGCATTTTTCCCCTAAAATCTGGCAAGTTTCATGAATATTTTGAATTGCAATTATCATTTTGGATTGATAGATTTGAAGATGGTTCCAATGAAAGCAAACCCAAATATTCCAAAATATTGAATGCTTAGCCTTCTTCACACCGTGAAATTATTTGACCATCTAACTTCCTTTATTTTAAGCAGGGTAAAAACTCCTTGGAATCATCTAATAGCGAACTTGACAATTGAGGCCTCTTCAAGATGACTTCAGAAACCTGACAATTGAGGACTCGTCAAGATGACTTTAGAAACCTAGTATGAGAAATAAGTCAGCAAACTTATTAAACATATCCAGGGCACTAGAGGCAGATAAACTCAGGGCATTAAATATTAGCGCTAATTCAAATTCATCCTGGGTTTGATATAAAGTCTGATATATCAAATTGGGATTTAGATGAGTCTGGACTACTTTAGGAATTTCAGAGAAGTTAGTAGATGGGTTTGCGTTTAGAAATTGTAAAGTACGTTCATAGACTCGAGATTTAAAGCCTATTCTTAAGGACAATGTTCATAATTTGAATGAACACAAGGGCCTTCATAAGGGGATCAATATTCCTTGTCAGGATTTTATTTAGGTATTTCAAATTAACATATTATGAAAGTTAGACCATGTAGAAGATAGTCCAGTAATTTTACTAAATCTACTTTGGTACTGTACTTTACACCATTTTACAAGTAACTTGTGCCAGGTGCATAACAGAGTCACTTTCCTTAAAGATAAAGGATGTTGGAACATGTAGAAGATGGGAAGTAATTCTACTCCATTCTATTTTAGTATTTCATAATATTTTCATAAGTTGTGTTTGGTACATCACATAGTTAATGTTCAATTAATTCTACTTCATTCTATGTCGGTATTTCGTATTTTTTTCGGCCATTTTACAAATAAGTTTAACCAGGAGCATAACAGTGTCACGGAGCTAATAGATCACCTTCGTCCCACCGGTCTAATGAACCCTCCATTTTGTCTTTGTATTCATCTTCCTAAAAGCTCATGTTCCAAAACAATTGCAGAACAACTTGATTCCAAGACCTGGGCATGGTATTTCCATAACCTGTGCCTTGCTTGGATTTCACAAGTATTTCTATAGAAAGATCTTCTAAATCCATATGAGTTCAACAATTTTATAATCCTTTTCCCCCTTTTTAAGGCGGGAAGAGCCAATAGGGTGTTTACACCACACAAAATAATGCAACACCTAAGTTATTTTAAGAAGTTGAAACACAAGGTGCAGGGAGTGAATCTTCTGAAGGGGATTCTGATAGGCCAAATATGGCTTGCCCGCTAGGACGGTGAACTTTAAAAAAAAAGTGCCTTAAGTGTTCCACAATAAAGCACTTGCTAATGATAATGGCATGTCTAAGTTCTTTCAGGTGGACCAATGAATAGGTTATGACCAACTGTTCTAGCACCACTTTTCACTTCAAAGTGTACATAACAAAACAAGTATATATTAGTAATTGAAGCAAGGTTGTTTTTTAAAACTACCACCCAGCCTACTAGATTAAGAATTCTTTGTGGAATTTTCATTAAGTCTATTTTGCATATTATATTTTGCCATTTTTTTCTGTTATATCAACTTGATGTTGAGCACCCGTGAGCTATAGGCCAATAATCCATACTTTACAAATCTTGGAAATGAACTGTGTATGCAAATAGCCACGCTTACAAGGATAGAATTAGACAGAAATGAGGGTGATGAATATGCAAATATGTGGTTGACTCAGAGATTGCAGACTAAGAGGTTTCCTTTATTTTTGGATGACGTTTGGGAGATGGTTCCCAGTTGATGGAAGAATTCGGTTTGTTATTGCTAACCCACCACTCCAACTCTAGACTTGTTGTATGTTCAAGAAATCGCGGAGTCCTGTCAGAAATTGGAGTTGCAGAGACATCCGTAATAAGAATGGGGGATTTGGTAGAAGAGGACAGCTGGCAGCTATTTTCTATTCATCATTTTCCATATAACAATGGAAAACTGCCAGCAAATAGAGATGAGAAAACCACAAAGGTTGTGAGCGCCAACTGTGGAGGGCTTCCACTCACTATTAAAGCCATGGGGAGCGCAATGGTAGCCATAACTCATCCACGGGAGTGGAAATTGGCAGTCCACACTTAGGGAAAGTGTTCAACCTTCAGCCAGTTCTTTGTTCTTGATTGGCATATCTGATTACATGTTATTTTCTCACTGATATACAACCAATCAATAGGATGCTCATTGCTATCATTGTTACAGTCACGCATAAGTCAATGTCATGCAATCAATGTTACTCTTACAACATCAACAAATCGTTAAGGATCTGTGACACAAGGTTTTTGTCCTGTGTCAAGGTCTTTAGCTATTAGTGCTATTGGTGAATCTTCAGACCTAGGATCACAACTTGAAGAGAAGAAACTGGTAGAGCCTCCTTGTATGAAGATAAATATCACAGATACCCAAAGAAAAGCTCGGTCTTCTCAAGTAATGGTGCTTCTAAGTTTGCTACTGAGGCATGACAACACAAAATTTTACAATGTTTCCTTTCTATTTTCTGAGGGGCAATGTACACTCTAAGTAGCCACATGTGATATTAAAACAGTGAGCTCTAAGGTCAATATAATGCTCAAACTTATTGAGAAACAAGAGTTGGAGATATTCAATAGAAAAAGATGGAGATGGGAGTTCCAATGGACAATCTGCTTCAAAAAATTTCAGCTCACGGAATCAGGAATCGATTTCAATTATTATGCCTCTGTATGATTAACTTATTAGCATTTCCAAGTATGATATTTCTTCTTATTCCAAAGCTGACAAAGCTTGTCAAAAATAAAGAGTTCAGGTTACCAAGATGAAAAATAAGAGTCAACCTTGACAAATATCCCTGGACTCCTGAGCTGAATAAACTCCAATGACAATACCTATCTTATGTCTTAATTAGCAAGACCCGGAATTATGTGCAATATAAATTCTCTTACCTGAATAAGGAGGAGAAAAATAGAATTCCACATAAGAGACTAATTATTTTAATTAACTAAATATTAATAAAAAGTAAATTAAATCACCTTTATCTTACTAGATTATTTACAATGATTTTAAAACATACTTTCAGTGTTACAACTATTAATTTTTTATGAATATATGTGACTTAGAAATAAACAAATTCACATTAAAACTCATTTATTATGATTTTAAAGCATACTTTCAGTGTTAAGCAACCACTAAAATTTTATGAATAAATTTCACTTTAGAAATAAATAAATTCAAATTATGAGTAGAATTTTTTTTCGGGATAAGTTATGAGATGCAAAAGATTCGTTGTATAATTCCAACCACGGGTATGAGACAAGAGAGACTAACTATTTTTATTAATTAGATAAAAAACAAATTAAAATTATGATTTAGTTCTAATAATCATCTTCATCTTATTGGAGAGAGACTAATTATTTTTATTAATTGAATAATAAAACAAATTAAAATTATGATTTAGTTCTAATAATCATCTTTATCTTATTAAATTGTTTACTATGATTTTAAAGCATACTTTCAGTCTTACACAACCATTAATTAATTTTTATGAATAAATGTGACTTTAGAAATAAATAAATTCAAATTGAAACTAAATTACTATGATTTTAAAGTAAATTCAAATTAACTCACATGTACAATTAATAGTGTTCCTCCTACCTCTCCTCTCCTTTGGCTATAGCTTTCCCATTAAGCAACTTGGTAGCTTCATAGTCATGAACAACGATTTATATGCAATATTAATTCAATAAGTAATAAAAAAATTAGTGTGAGGCACCCTAAATCAATTTCATTTCTGCTACATCTCTACATTTCATTTAGATTTGCCCATTCCCATGTCATGATTGTTCCTCAAAATTTATGCCTTACGGTGTTTTGTTTGCAACATTTGGTGCAAATGCTAGTTATTTCTTTTTATATTTTGGATTATTTTATTATGGGGTGCGTGTTTATATATATATATACATTAAGTGGATTAGTTAACATGGACACTTAAATAGATTTTAAATTTCTGTATTGAAATTTTTTTAAGAGAACTATACATTTTTCTCAAATTTAAAAGTGAAAATATACGAATAATTAATTTTTAATTAATTTATCTTTTTCTTTAAAATTAATATAAAAGTAAGTTATTCTACATGAACATAAAAATATTTTATTTATGGATGAAAGTGGGAGTGACATATTTTTACATCATCTCCTTCATACTTAATATAAACAACAAACCAAGCAAAATGAATGAGAGTGGGGTTATTGATGTTTTATAATGATTTTAATTAAAACTAGCTAAACATGAATATTCATTTATTTATTTTTTATTATAGTGCACAATGTTTTTTACTTAAAAATATTTTATCTTAGCACCAAACGAATTACACCTCTCCCTCATACTAGGTTCTAGAACATAAGTTAAATGGCTAATAAACACCAATAGGAATAAATTCATAATGAGCATCAAAACACTTTATTATACATCTCACATTACTAGGTAAACTTTGCTCGATAACTTTAATGGATGGTGTTAGCATTTAGTTTAGGGTTTCATTTGATTGTTAATCCTTTGTCTAGTTTTCAATGCTTCATTTCTATAAGTGATAGTTATATGGTGGTTTCCATGACATTTGTTGTTGGGGCACTTTTGTGCATTTTCCCATGGTGAGGCTTCAACATTCTAACTTTCCTCAGATGCAACAAAAACATAGGTATTTTCTAGATATAGTTGTTTCATCTCGCAATCCTCCTTTTTAGATTGTTATATGTATTCTCTAGTAGATTCTAAGCTTTTCTCATCAACAAGAATACATTGGAAGCATCTATTCGGTTGCAAATTTGCTTAAGTGAAAACCCTAATTCCTTTATGCTCATACTTCATTTTCATTCTCGGTAATTTGCTTATATCTTTTCAACATGTTTTTGGTCTTTTCACCTTAGAAGTGAAACTCATTCAACGTCAAAGTTGATAAAATTATAGAAGCTTACACATTCTAATGAAAACCTTTTGACTTGCTCCAAGTGTTTGTAAGGTTGTAATTCATCCTCCATTCAAGGGTTTTTATAAATAGGTGTTGTATGCCTTTGATTTATCGTGGAATTATTGTTTTTAATAGATTACGGCGAGCCGACCCTAAATTGTCATTAAGAATATTATGGCCTTTGGATGCACTCATATTTTCATTGTAACTATTTTCATTGGGGTTAATTATAAAAGGTTTATGTGGCATTACCATTACTTATGTACACCAAAATTTAGTTAATTCCTTCGCGACCTTTGTCCATGATGTGTAAAACATCTCTTGAATTATTTTCAATTGAGAATATTTAAGTTGACGATTTTGAACTCCATTATGTTTATGATGTCAATGGTACTCTTTGTATCTATTGTTAACGGTTTCTTCATATTTTCCTCATATGGTATCTTATGTAAATTTTCATGGTATTTTCCTTGTAAGAAACAAAGGTTGCTAGGGTTTTGTAACCCCTTCCACTTAATAACATTTAACTTGAATCTAAATAGCTCCTTCACATTGTTTTAACACCTCCTTATTGTTAGTCTTATGGATTAATTCCCCATCTTAGGGTTTTCCTCAGTTTTTTATGTGTGAAGTTTGCTAGCCCTTGTAGCCTTAATGATTTTAGTCTCCCTCAATCACAGTGTGTCCCTCATGCAAGTAATTCTAGTCTCATCTCTTTGCTTATATCTTTCCCATTTACATTGATGTTTGTAGAAAGATTCCCTTTTATAGAAATATACTAGGAAAGATGAATTATTTATGTTGTTTTCTTATATATATATATATATATATATCTTTCTCACATAATATATATATATATATATATCTTTCTCACTGTTCAAAGTTAGTCTTTCAATTTTTTTTTTTTGGAATTTTTGAGTGGGACTAACTTTGGGACCTACTCAACTTGTTCTAGACTTCCTATCTCGAACTCGAGATTGTTTCTAGGCTATTGGTTAATCAACATGGCCTACAAACTAACCTAGTCACAATTACTAACTTAGCATTATAGTTTTCATTCTTTCAATAAAAAATTATCCTTCATCAAGAGAAATGTAGCACAATACAAATAGAAAACAATTTCTCATATGGAAGGAAAACAATATACAATAGAGAACACATCAATAATACTTATTTTTTTTTTTATGTCTGAACTAGCGAAAAAATCACAAGGGAAAAGAGAGTGTTGCACCTAACTAGTGAGTATGTTGTCCACTACCACAACCACCCCCCCACCCCCAACCCCCCCCCCCCTACCACCCCCCCCCTACCACCCCCCGCCCGCCCCCCAACCCCCCCCAAAGCTGTTTCCTTTAAAGTAGTTTTCTGAACAATGATCATATCAAGACTATCTCAAAGACACTCTTGACCCCTACCAAGTTGTTGAATTTATGGCTAATATGTTGTCCTTGATGGAAACCTACTTGATAAAGATCTCAACATTGTGATAACATGATGATTATGCATATTAATATTGATGCTACAAGTGATATGGACAAAGGAATGTTAATTCTGAAATAAATGGATGATAAAAGAAAAGTTTGAGAAAGGATACGCTGGTCCTCAGAAGTAAGGTCACATACATATGTCGATATTGTGAAGAAAAGTCACACATAGAATATGCACCATGGTAATCTAGATACCAGGGGTCTTTACCATAGTATCGGCCCATAGTAATGGGTGTGAAAATGGTTATTTGATCCTATCAAAGAATACCAATGACATTACTAAGGATTGGCCTAAGGTATTGACTAAGAATAACACTATATAAAGAGATGGAGATCAAGGTGTTAAGTGTGCACGTATTGGATTGTCTATGAAATGATTTGATCTGAAAGAGGCATGCACCAAGGAGAAAGGAGAAGACTGAGATCTGAAATATGTTGACATATATTCTTACCTATTGAAAACGTTTAAGTAGCTAATATTAATGAAAATATGATACTATGATATAAATTCTTTATTAAAAATTCTGTAGTATTGACAGTAAAAAGTTGCGAAAAGTGAAATTGTGTTTGCGGCGAAAGTTTTTTAGATTTCTACACAGATCTGTTTGGGCATAGTCACATACATATGTGGATCCATATCTGTAGGGTGACTTATATATTCTGTGAAACAATTTTCAGTATCTGCAGATCCACGTGAGTTTTGTGCATGGTAAGTGTGTACATATGCTAATATTCCTTGTGGAAGTCACATACACCAACTAAGGTTTGATCTGATGATTGATGTTTACAATTGATGTTGTTTTGTTTGCTTGTTGTTTTCTTTCAATGATGTCTATATCATGATGATCTATGTCTCACAATGAAAATTGAGGTGAATTATTTGAATTGATCAGTTTTAATGGTTCATGAGTTTGACTGGGTATATGATCTATGGTTTGTAATTTCTTTAGAAATTTGTAACTACTGAAATGGTTTATGTATGATTCTTCAGTGTTCAATATTTTGAGATCTTTACGTAGGTGTTATATAGAGAAGACATGTATATAAGCGAGTCTTATTCAATACAATCATGTACATAAGTTGATGTTCGTTATTTTTGGTTGGGTTCTATATTCAGTGATTTGGTACTTTAGAATTTCAGTTGATTTGTAGTATGATTTAGTTTCTTTGGGTTTTGTTGTAGTGGCTACAACCACCCTCCAAAAGTTTGGCCTGCACCTAATTTCAGAGCCTCCCTTTGGAATTTCGCTTGATGACTTGCACACCCTCAGGTTCACTTCGTGAGCCATTGGGAGTCTTTGCATTGACCTTGCTTGTTCATTTCACCCAAGTTTCTGCATTCTGGTGTCTAAGTTATGTTTTCAACTATGTTCTGGTTATGCTCAAAGTCTTCGCTTCATGTGCACTTGTTGTGTTAGCTATGAAAGAATCTGTCGCACTCACACACAGAGTCACATTCAATGTCACGCAAGCATCATCATGGTCTATCAACAATCAGTCACGAGTGTCGTGCTTGTCGCTTGCACTGCCAGTCAGTCATGTTGAACATGTGTGTCTGGCTGTTTTGAGTCGCTTCGTTGTCGAGTCATATGAGTGTGTGTTTGCATGATCACCTACGCATCTTTTGATCATTCACACATATACTCATTTTGCTGAAGTTTTAACGAGTGGACTCACCTTTGAAAGTCGAACCATCACCTCATCATTAACTCAATCAACTGTCACCCAGAGCAGCATAGAAGCATCAATCAATTCTTTCCGAGATGAGTTGATCACAAGAAATCTAATCAACTTTCATGCTGACCACCCAAATAGTCAGACCGGGTAGCCACCCCAGGAATGACACCCCTGAAAAATTGTGTAGAGGCTATTGACCTTTCCTGCTTTGATGATTGAGGAAATTTCAAAGACAAGCTAGATAGACACCAAGTTCTTGTCCATGTATCCCTAGAAAATTGTGCAATTTTCCCTAGCAGCCCTTCCGACAGCTGAACGACTGCTCATCCAGGAAACTACACAGTTCTCATGAGTAGGCCTTCTTCTAAATAGTAATCTGCTCAGCTCAAAAACTATGCAGTGTTGATTAGTAGGCCAACCTGTTAGCCTTAGTGCAGTTTTAGCCACTAGTAGCTCTAAGCAGTAGACTGCCAATTCCCTCCATGAATTTCGTAGTTTCTGTTGTCAAGCACCCACCAGATGACTGTCAATTCCCCTTGGGAATTGCACAGTTTCTGTTACTAGTGACCGAGCTACCAACTTCTATTTCCCTCTGAGAATGCATAGTTTTGATTGCCAGGCTCCCAGCCAGTCCCCCCCCCCCCCCCCCCCCCACCCCCAAAACTACACAATTTATGCCTGTTGATCCTCCTTACAGCCTGACCTGCTCCTCCAGAAAATTGTGCAAAATTTTCCTTCCAACCCTTGCTTCTTGCTCATTCTGGAAACTGCACAGATTCTTCCTACCTTGCCTTCATATAGCCCGGAGTGTCCCTCTCAAAATTTATGCAATTTTTCCTTCGAACCGAGCCAGACATTGTGGATAGTCACTGTCGGTTTGGATTGACCATCTTCATCATTCAGTGACACTTGCACAATTTTCATCAGTAGTGCTCGAAGCCATCATCTTGCTTTGTAACCTTGGTGCCTCTTCCCATCACCTGCATTCGAAATGATCATGTGTCATGGTAGATTAGGAAGTTTTTATATTTGATGTCATGTTGCCATGAGTGACTACAGGCACAGGTACAGTAAAAAAACATGGCTTGACAATGAAAGGGATGAATGAAAGGAGCACATGCAAAAGGATAGCTTCACCAACAGATGAACGAATGATGCATACAAAGAGATGTGGTCACGAATGGATAATCATGCAAAGATGTGTTCATAGATGGATGAATGCGAAAACATGTAAGATGTGCTCACGAATGATCATGCACCTTTCGTGAACAGATGAGCCTATCAAGCCTTCCAACATGCAAGCAAGGAACAACATGCCAAAGCATCATCAAGAAAACCAAATACCATCGAAGACTCCATGCACTTTGCCATGTAGAGGTGAAGTTGTGCTACACAATGACGATATCCATCACCTAACAGCAGTGTAGCTCGACATGCACTCCAGTAGCAACACAAATGTACCAAAATTGTCATGTCGAGTCATGTCATGAGTCAAGTTTCCCACATCTCTACTATGGGCTATGTTTTCAATCAATGTGATGTAATGTGGAATTCCAAGAGACCCACTTTTGGTACTAAGAGTGATGTAAAAGTCAAAAATTCATGGAATTCGAATAGCCATGAGGGTAGTCGAACAACCACAAGGGCCAGTTTCACCCTTGGTTATAAATACCCCCTCATTTGTACATGCAAGGGAATTTTCACCTCAGCTCCTCCCACATAGCCATGAGAGTATGTAATATTTTCTTTGAGGAGCAAGTAGTGGTTCCAACACCCCGCTCATGGGGTTAGTCATGTATGGTGTAACAATGTGTCTTGGAACTTTCGCTTAATTCGGAAGCCTGCTAATATGCTAGCATGTTTTCACACATGTATTGTAACTATTGTAAGACTATTCTTGAACACTTGTAATGCATGTTGCTTTAACCTGTGTTGAACACTTGAACTATTTCACTTGTTGTAATACATAATCTGTTAATGGAAATGTGTTGTATATGTGGTTAACGTTGTCTCACCCATGGTGGCTATCTCCCCTAACATCAGACATACCTTTCACATAAAGCTTGTTGTAACAACCATTGCACTCATTCGAACCCATCCATTGAGTGATGTACATGTTATCTTACCTTGCGTGTGTTGTCATTGCCACATCTGTGTGGGTTGCTCCTCTGGAAGCTATGCATGTCTTGTTGTGTTTTGTGTTCCTAACTAAGTTGCGACTTCATCCCAACCAACTTGGGACTTACTCTCATGTTGTCCCTTTATAGTGAATTAACCATTGACACAAGTACACTAGCATTCACTAGGCACATGAATGTCACTTCTCAAAGGCAAAGTAGACCACTCTCCTGTGATGAAAAGTAAGAGTTGAGGCAAATCCTTAAGACAATGGAAACCGAGCCATCATACTAGATGGGAATCCCACACCAAACTATGTGAGGTAAAGTTGGGAATTCATACTAAGGTGATCCCCTAAATGTTGGCGGGTCTAGCACCATCAACATTTCTGGCACTAGAAGGAGGGAAACCTGTTGTGTATGGTTGAACATCCCCTCACACTCATTCATCAACCATCTGGTCAAGGAAGTAACTCGCACTCCCTCTCACCTACACGTGACTCTGTAGTTGGTTACTCCTTACCTCCCAGGATTGAACATGTGATTTCATGTCATCATCTTCGCTCCATCCGTCCCATCAATCGCCAGTTCATGAAAGCTGTCAGACTGATCCCATCCATACAACATATTCCATATGCATCAAGGAAGTCAAAAGCCACTCCCACAGGAGTTGTTGTATCATCGGTGGAAGAAGCAATCCTTGCCACACTTGAAGGTTTGAAAGAAGCTATTGAAGACAGAGAGGAACTTCCGATTTTTTGACAAGGCGAACAAGACACCCTTATGATCTTCGTATTAGACTCCAGTACAATAGGCGAGGGGGAAGGAAGTAGAGGAGGCAGAGGCAAAGACAAACCAATAGACTCAGAGCCGGAACCATCAGACTTTGAAAGAGAGGAAGAGCGCGAAGAAGAAGAATAGATGGCTGAACCAAGTCTTGAATGGATGACTGAGGGACGATTGCCTCTCTTGACTGTTCTACACAAGACGTTGAAGCAAGCACAGAGAATGAACATCAAGTTCAACCCTGACACTATAGTGAAGGTGGAATACCACTAAGACAACTTCTACCTAGAGCTGCAGACCCTTGAGGTACGTTTTGATGACATCACATGTATATTGTTCCCATGTACCTTGGATGGTCACGCAACTACATGGTATCAAAACCTTCCACTGAACTCTATACAGAACTGGGGTGCATTCAAATGCATGTTTCTTGAGAAGTTCCTTGATGACAAAACCCCATCCATGTTACTGAAAGAGTTGGGAAGCCTCAAGATGGAGGGAAAAGAAAAACTAAAAACTTCAATCACAGGTTTACATGTATTTTGAACAAGTTTGTAGTGGACACTAAACCTCATGACTCCACCACTATTGATTACTACACGTTTGCACTACCAACCAACATTGCCTAGTTCATCAAGTGAGTTGCAAAACCAGCACTCTTGGAAATTTGCAAGGAGGCTATTGTTGTGGTGAAATACTTGTGTGTGATCAGAGTCATCAAGGATGATGAATCAATGAAGGACTCCAAGGATGTGAGTAGGAAGCCCCAAGCAATAGTGAGTAAGGGCAGAAGCAAGGAAGTAACCAATATTGAGACCCTCACTGGCCTTGTCAAGAACTTGACTACGGAAGTGTCTGAGCTCAAGCCACTAAAAATAGACACATTTGCAAGTAGTCATCTACCAAAATAGAGACGGGAAAACAGCTCATCAAGTAGCAACCAATTTGCTTCAAAAACTATGCAAAAGCTTGTGTTCCAAGTCGAATAGTGCATAGATCTTAAGTTCTATTCCTACCACAAAGAACTTCACCTCGAGAACTCTTGGTCGAATTGGAATTGAGTCATTATTTATGTCTATAGTCATACACTTGATGCAGAAAGCAATATGTAGGAGCAGCTAGAAGACATTGACGATGACGAAGAGGTTGCACCTGATGAAACATCAAGTTATGGGCATGTGGTGAATGCATACCAATCCTTGCAGGTAACGTCAAAGAGGAATACTGAGAAGTAGCCCCAAGAACAAAATGATTGTTACAATATTAGGAGTAAAGGCCGCCCCCCCCTTCGTACACACTTGGGGAAATGCAAGAGAAGGTGAGACTGATGATGAAGAAGGTTGATCCATCAGCCACCCCAAAGAAGAAAACAAAAAGCAAGTCCGAGAAGACAACGATGGATAAGAGTATATCCATGAGGAGCAAGCTGCAAAATAATCCGCCAGACAACACAAATATCCATTCCACCCCAGACACCTCGGTAAGTCTACCACCTCTAGACTACAACATTGTTTAAGACATGAAGAAAACTCGAGTGAACATTGGTTTGTTGAAGTTAGCTAAGGTCCAGAGTCAAAGAAATATCATGCTGCGCATAATGGGGTAAACATCAAAGGACAACACAACCTCCACCAGTGAAGGGAAAGCACACCTCCCAGATCACTTTCCACTGTGCTCAACTCACTCCAGATGGAAGAAGAAAACTTAGGTTTCCCTCCGTTCCTACATTTTATGTACACTGTTCACAACTTCTTGGTTGGTTCTAACACGACAGCCAATGTCATGCCACTCTCCATTGCTAAGAAGATCAATGTGAAATGGAGTGAGACATTCGCGCAAATCATCCAACTTGATCGAACATTAGTACTAGCCATTGGTGAACTGTGAGACATAACCATCCGACTATCTCGTGATAGTCGAGCACACCAATGCATCAACATAGTTGTTGTGGACATACTGGAAGCATATGGTCTATTACTCAGCAAACACTGGTGCAACAAGCTAGATGGATATTCTACTCTGGACTAGTCTCACATGTGGCTTCCATACAAGGTCAAATGCAACCAAATCTGGGTGTTATCCAAGAGGGATATGAAACACAATGTCACTCCCCTTAAAAATGAGAATGAACCATTGGCATCGTAGAACTCATGTTTGGAAACTACCTCCTTGAAACAACATTGGAGTGTTATCATGCATGACCAACTCTAATCTCATGAGACACGCAATTGGGACTCCTTCCTTGCCCAACTGATGGTAATGAAACCTGTACAGTTCATTATACCAATAGTAGAAGTAGTAGCAACAATAGTAGTAGTAGCAATGCAAGCATGTCAAACGGTCCATGTATAAATAAGTTGTGGGCCATGGATTTTGACGAATCAAAGACATATGATGGCTCAAGGACCGGGTATAGCTTAGTTTCCCAAAACAACATAAAATGCATGATTTCAAGCTACTTGAAGTTCAAATGCACAAACAACATCGCTGAGCATGAAGAACTCATTTTGGGATAACCAAGGAACCTCATCCTCAACATGGTCATACTCAAAGTAGTACTACACTCTGTGAACAATGTCAATATTTTCAAGAACATAACAATTAATGAAGGTAAGCACAACTAATCTCTGAAAAATGCAGCTAAGGGCAAGAAAGGCGACCCCATGCTCAAGGGGTTTGGTTCTATCAACAAGCTCTATGATTTTAAAAACTTTGGTCAAGGACCAAGAAACAATAGAACCCACAAGCCCACTGCTACAAATGAACAAAGTAATGTGGGGATGAATCACAATATGAAGATGGCCAGTCTTAGTACAAACTACGTGTTGCAGCAATGGCCAGCTTTTGATCGCCTGATCAAACAGTGCCAGGATGTGTCCATAAGGGTAGATGGCAACTTGATTATATATGACATGCAAATTACCCAACATGGGATTCCAGTTGAAGGAGAGCCAAACCATTGCAACAAAATTGAGGTAAAACACATATATCTTTTGAAATCCTTATATAGAAAAAATTAACTAAATTGTTGGATGTTTAGGTTACTTGCAAATGTTTTTGTCATGTGTGGGTTTCTAACTTAAATTCTACACATAAGGGATCTGGAAAAATCCTCTTATGCATTGAGTTCAAGAACTTGAACCATTCATGAAATAAAAACAACTACCCCGTTCCATCATCCAAGCCTATGTTGGAGGCAATACCTGAAGTAGTGGTGTTTTCTTCACTTAAATGCTTTTTTGAATATCACTAGGTTTTAGTAGCAAAGCCAGTGGACTTACACTGGTCCACGAGAGCCATGGTCCACACATGTATCATATGAAATCTCTGGACGGGAGGGTTGACAACCTTCTTGTCAACGGCCAAGATCTCAAGCATTACTTTTAGTAGGCTAGGCTGCGCCCGTGCCTTGTACATAGTCTTCTTTCTTCTTGTTGTGTTTTCTTATTATATTTGTTTTTACTTTGTTTGAATCTGCTAACTATTTTTGTTTATTTTTTCTTGGTATATTACTATTTTTGTTTTCGGAAATAATTTTTGCCAACTACTATGTTTTGGCTTTTGAATAAAGTATGTGGCTGAAATTTGAAGAGACTTGTGAAACTGTAGCACTTGGCCAGTCTTGTTTCTTTCTTCTCTGTGCTTCATTATAACCTTCAACCGATGAAATCTTGATAGAAAATACGAGCCATCTCTATGGGAAGTTTTGGTCTAAACAGGAGCCTGTGTCCACATAGGGAAGTCCCATGCCTATACTCAGCCTTATGCCTTGTGTGTTCAAGCTCATCCAACTAGTAGAAACAGAGAAGGGGAAAATCCAAATGAGCAAACCTACGTCAGAGGTCTGACATGCTTCTCTAAAGGAATAACCTTTTCTTCTCCCAATAATTCAGGATCCCTCTTCCACCCCAAAAATAAATAAGTGCCTATGCAAAGTCCTTTTGAAAAATAAAAAGGCGAAAGAAGAGAAAGGCTTCCTGCGCATAGATGTGAATGCATGCAACTCCATCGGGATATTGACTAAACTTGTTGCAGTGGAGCAATGTGTGTTCCTATGTGACTCCACCAGGGTACTATGTAGGCTTGCTCATAGCAGAACAACACCAAAGATGAAAAATTATACTATGAAAATCTTCAACTCACAAGCTAAACTACCCTTCCTGGATTCAAAACACTCAGATCTAAGCTAAACTTTTGATTGTGTTTGACTGAGTTGGAAAAGGGTGAACCATGTATGACCATGGGGTAAGTGGCAAAGCTGAAGTAACCCATGTAGCAATTCAATACTCTCCGAAAGACCAAGGCCCTGTGTTAGCAATGAACCAAAACAGAGAAGTTGGAGTTCTAATAGTGTGTCGCCAAGTATTGTAGCGGCTACAACCACCCTCCAAAATTTTGGCCTGAACCTAATTTCAAAGCCTCCCTTGGGAGTTTCGCTTGATGACTACACACCGTTAGGTTCACTTCATGAGCCCTTGGGAGTCTTTGCATCTACCTTTATTGTTTATTTCAAACAAGTTTCTAGATGTTGGTGTCTAAGTCATGCTTGCAACTAGGGACAATTTTAAGAACCACCCTAAATTTATATGTATAATAAATGGGTGAATCCCCATGATACATAGGAAAAATGGGAGGCGATTTTATCACTAATATAATATGTATATATGTTTTTTTTGGCGAATCTCTCACCAGATTATATTATCTTGTAAAGTCATGGCGAATCTTTCACTGAATTATAAAATCTTATAAGATCTTGGAAAATCTTTCACTGAATAATAAAACATTGTGAAGTCTTGGTGAATGTTTTGTTAAATTATGAAACCATATATGATAATAATAAAACGTATTCATTAAACTGTAATATACTAACATACATGTTTGGAAAAAAGAAACATAAATTTCACTTCCTACAAACAATGTTTCAAGTTTTAGTGGCCATGTTTATCATGGTAAGAGAGATTAATGTTTTCTCTACTACTTTTGCCAACCTATTAAATTTCTTTCTTATTCCATAGACTCCAACTGCAAGATAAAAAAAAAAAAAAAAAATCAAGTTTGTTTACCCCAACAGGCCAACAAGTAGCAAGCCCCAACTATATAATATAATGAAGTAGTAGGTATCCCAAAGGCCTGAAGGGAATCTAATGGAAAGAAGTGAGTCGGAGTGACCATTGTCAGAAGCCTTCCGATCAGTATATACATATATAAATGTAGAATTATTATTATTTTAATTGGAAGTCTTCAATTAAATAATAAAATTTAATTATGTCTCTCCCAATCTAAATTTCTTATTAGCATAATTCACTACCTTCATACCATTTTTAATGGCATTTTAACATGTGCATTAATTTCCTTTTTGGTGCACAATCTTGGTCTTTTAGGACAATATGGTGCAGTGACCCAACCCCTACAGGTCATTACGACAAACTAAGAATAGCAGAGAAGATGAAAGGTTGTACAAACCAACATATTTTTCAAACAACTAATCCAATATTAGTACCTTAACTTTTTCATGAAGATATCATATTGAGAATGTTTGAAAAATGGTAGGAAATCTATGGAGCGACTATCTCTCTTGTAAGAGGGTGATGCGGAAAGAGTTAATATTTGATTGTTTTGAATTTTTTTTTGTTAAATCAGAAAAACCAATATTAATGGAGATATCAGTATTTTTTACTAAATTTTGTGAAGTGACTAAATGTAGCATTAACCATTCACCTTAAGATTTTGTTTACAATATATTGTCCTAAGTCTACTTAATATCTTCATTATCATAAAAATGAACCTATATCCATCTTAACTCCACATCTACCACTTTTAGAGGGATGAAATCTATTTATCCCTCCTAGCACTTGGTAGACCCAAAATCAAGATGGATCTATGCTAATAGAATTTCCCCTTTAAATAGTCTATGCTCACATGAATACCATGGTATTACCATGGGTCAATACCATGGGTTATCATAAGCCTAGAGCTTAAAAACTACTATTAGTAAATTATACAAATTAATAATTGATTTTTATTTTATTTTTTTATTTTAACCAAGTTAAAATTTTTAAGTGACATTAAACTACAAGATCCATTTTTACTCTCGATCTACCAAGCCCGAGAGGGATCAAATAATTTTTCACTCTATGCTAGTTTGCATATCGGGATATTTGATCCATCTTAGTACATCCAGAGTAAAGATGGATCTATGCTGGTTTAATTCCCCCCTTTAAAGAGGCTACATTCCACGTGACTACCATGGGTCAATACCATGTGCCATCTTTATTATTGTTAATACTAATAGTAGGGTTAATAATGGTTTTTTGCATGTGTTAATAATAATTTGATCCATGGTATTTGACCCATAGGCTTCACCTAAATATAACACATTTTTTAAGTGTTCGTAAATATAAATATAAGGTGACTTATGGATTAAATATAAAAAATTGTTTTATTTATTTACAATACCTCTCGTTTATTTATATTTTTATTAATTTACCGTACCTCTTTTATAAATATGGTATTTGGCCCATAGGATTCACTTAAATAAAACCTCTTTTTTGGGCCTTCTTAAATAGAAATAGCGTTATGGACTAAATATAAAAAGAGTTTTTAAATATTTACCATACCTCTAGTTTATTTATATTTTTATTTATTTACCATATCTCCAATTTATTTATATTTTTATTTATTTACACCCTTGCGTGTTCGTAAATATAAGGTGACTTATGGAGTAAATATAAAAAAATGTTTTATTTGTTCACCATACTTCTCGTTTATTTATACTTTTTATTAATTTACCATAACTCTTTTATAAATATGGTATTTGGCCCATAGGATTCACTTAAATAAAACCTCTTTTTTGGGCCTTCTTAAATAGAAATAGCGTTATGGACTAAATATAAAAAGAGTTTTTAAATATTTACCATACCTCTAGTTTATTTATATTTTTATTTATTCTATATTTTGGAGTAAGTATATTTTTTTATTTATTTATTATCATACCTCAACTTTATTTATATTTTTCTTTATTGGGACCAAATACAACCTCCAAAATGGGCAATTGCAAAGGAATTTAACATTGCAAAGAAAAACATTGGGTGATTGTAATGGAATATAACCTCCCAAACTAGGGGAATGAGGTCAAATGAGTCTTTTCATAGTTTATTTGCCTCTTGTTTTGGGGCTAAAATGAAAAAAAAATAAAATTAAATAAAAGTTGGGTTAAATATACGAAATAGGTGTTTTATAAAAAAAATTGCCCCTCTAAAATGAAAAACCCCTTAAATTTCGCCCTTGGGCTAAACTTCTCCCCTAAAATTTACCATGACTGTAGCATACCATGTTGAATGAATATGACAATCTCGCTAGTGTCTCTACCTCATCATATCTGAACCTGAAAATCCCAAACCCCCACAAGGTTGTTCCCTCTGAGGATAGACTCCCTCTGAGCCTACATGATCTCCACTGGCTCATTCCTGCAAGCACACATCCTCCTATATCAAATACCACTCATGAAAATCCCTCCAATCTTGAATAAGCAACATCACAATTCAATGAAGACTCTAGCCTTCCAATCTGTAGTCCATCACAGGAAGCCATCTCGATCAACTTGATCTCATCCATGCCAAAGAAACCCTCGAGTTGTCTCAACCATCCATGACAAGACATAGGAAGGCCACGATCTACAAACTGCCACACAACATATTGAAGTGCACCAGGTTCACCACTAATCCACTAGAACTCCCAGCCCATCTCATCATGTAGTCTATCGAGACCACATCTCCATGTCTTCAGCTGAACCCTCTGCTCCATGATCTAGACACCCACAACTCCCCTCTGAGTTACTTCACTCTGCACACTTTGATTCACTGTCCCTCAAAGTAGCTCATAAATGCTCTGATACCATATTGAATTTCCACGACCTTGGGTCGAGGTTAGAATATTAAAATCATTGATGCTAGAAAATCAAGAATCTCAACCATAAACTACTTTGCACAACGGAATAAAATAGTAGTAAATCTCACAAGCACAAAATATAGACACCTTTTCAATTTTTCAACCCAACTTCGTTATATTAATCCAACTGATATAATACAACAGTCTAGGACTCCCATATTAGGGATAATGGCCCTCATACATCCACTAGTGCAAGATACAAAAATGGGGCTTGGTGTTAGTACATTGACAACGAATTTGCCCTCAACAAGATACTCTGATCTTCTTCCTAATAAATTCAACTCTCTCAGCTCCCCTCGGTCATACCCTATACTTGCTCTATCCTTCAACTCCCGATCTACAACTCTTGCCTTTATTGATGCTCCAAGTCCATTTGGCCATTGAATCTCGGCTATCAATCTACTCACTAGTTGTGCCTTAGTCCATCAAGGGCACAACACATCGAGACTCATGTTGAGTTGTTCATAGCTCCACATGCGAACAACTCTCAACTTCCCACTGCTACTCCTCAGCTACTCAGGGACTTCAACCCACTATGGTTTTCTTGCGCTGTACCTATGAAGACCAACATAGGGCACGAAGGGCTACCGCCTATCACTACAAGATGTCTATCTCCCACAATGAACATGAGCTAGAGGGACTTCCCATCTTCTGTTGTAGATATCCTTCTCCACACACAAGTCTTGGGCTCCATAAAATTCTCCTGGTTGATCAAACCCTTGAGCTCATCAACTACCTCTCTTGCCACCACCTTTTTCCATCAAGGTGTTTCTCACCAGGCTCCAAATTGGACACTATCATGTTGTGCTCCAGTAGACCATAAGTGCCCAATCTCATCCACACTTGGTCTTCTCTCATGCTGCACTTCAATAGTCCATGAGAGACCAAGTCCATGCTGTAGAATCTGCACCTAGTTAGGGCATCCCCACACCTAGGAGACCCTTACACATGACTGCCCACAAATACCACCAATCTGCCCTTTTTTCTGCAATAAAGGAGCTATTGCACAAATCTGGGCTCCAATCTTGACTATGGAAACTGCCCACCGGTTAGGACTTCTAACATGCCACATCAACCCTACCTCCTTGGCTTCCACAAGCTTCATCAAATTTGTCCACACTTACATCACTAAATAGTGGGATCTGCTCCTAGTTGGAGTTCCTTCAAGCCCAAGGCAACTCCAAAAAATGGCTCCCAACAATATGCAATGTAGACCAATTCAAACACTGGTCAAAACTTGACCCAACACACCTCTAAACATTGTTGTTCTGATTTGCTGCAATTTTGCGACTAGTCAGGGCACTAACCACAATCCCTAAGCATTGGATACTTTTTCTAGAAGTCTTTAATCTGGTTCTTGATGCAATAGGTAAAGGTCAACAATTACTGAGAGTTGGTACAACAGAAAAATAAGTGGATTTAGTCACATCAGAAGTTGTCATTGTGCGAATTTAAAAGGGCAGGTGCCTTGGTGTTGTGTATAAGCTAATTATTTATAGGTTAATGATGTGGTCAAAAACTCTTTAGCTTTATCACTCTTCATTGGTTTACGTTCATAATTTTATGGCAACTAATATTTCTGGAGGTGTGTATAAATTACTTATTTATAGGTTAATGATGTGGTCAATTTTTTCTTCTTCAGTTTTATCACTTTTTATTGGTTTGCATTCATAATTTTATGGCAACTAATATTTCTGGAGCTATAGTTCCAGAAATGTTGATAACCTAATTTTATCACTAATATTCATGACATTCATAATTTCAATTTATTCAGTGTTTCATAATTTCAAATGAAATGAAGTCTCTACTTTGAAGGACACTTTAAATGATCCCATGTATAACATACATGTAAATTTTTCACTCCATGTAAGTGTTTAGAGTATATAGAAACACATATTTTCATTAATTTTGTCCACATAGGTCTTGGTCAAATTCATCTACTTATGACATATCTCATCTCTCTTGTTTTGAAAACATTCCCTCAAGAATCATGTTGTCGTTGATTGTGAACTCCCCTTGAAAATCATAGTATAGCGTTGTCTATACATTAAATGGTTTGGATTTTAATCACAATTTATGTTATAAATTTACCAAGACAATCATTTATTTTTGAAACTATTATTCTACTAGTTATTTACTTTTAATGTAAATGTAGAGATTATAAATGATAATAAATTAGGAATATTGAAAATATACTTGAGGTCCTTATATTTAGTAGTTAGATTTTATTTAAAGATAAAATTATTAGTTACACATGATATTGACAACATAGTTTCAAAATGGAATCTGAATATAAAGATATATTTTGGCCAAATCAGACTATAAATGAATTGTGTATGGTCAAGCTATTTCATTTAAGCATGCCAGTTTGCATTTAATAAATGCTCTTCTCAACTCTCCTTGCAACTTTCCTTATGCATGTTTCCAAGCTTTGTTCATTCAATCTTTTTTGTTTTGTTCATAGACTTGGGATATGGAACCGGTTTATTTCAACTTGATCATCATGGTATACATATTATGATTTAACTCAATCCTTTTTCTTTCATTCATAGACTTGGGATATGAAACTGGTTTATCTCAACATGATCATCATAGTAGACATATTATGATTTAACTTGAAGAAATTTTTCCATGACAAGTGTCATGCCAAATTTTAAATCCATAGATCTATTTGAATCTTCTTATGCCTATTACTGGTTATCAATATATGTTATTATTTTCAGGATTTTTTTTTAATATCTCATTGTCTTTTCTCTTTAGAAGATAAACATTGTGATCATCCTCTATTTAACAATATTAATCTTGACCATGGTCGCGAAGAGGGAATGTGTCTCAGATTTTTTATCACATGACACATGTAATGAGTAGAGGAATTTTGTGTGGTTGGATTCAACCCTTGTATATTCTACATGTTCATTTCAACCCTATTTTTATTGCTTTCTTGTACTTGGCAATATAACGCCTTATCTTTTGTCTAGAATATTTATTTTAAATGTGTTCAATGTCTCTTTCTTTGAAGGTTGTATTAGGTAGGTCTCATTTGTTATTCGTTTGTTTGATTATGATGTTGGTTTAATGCTTTGATTTCATGACACATACTTGTACTCATATCTTATTTAATTTCTTGTTATGAGCCTTAATCTTTGAAAGAATTTAGTTATGTGGGTTGATTGTGTATTATAGTGGTGTGGATATGGTTGCATTGTCTCATGGGATGTAAATAAGAGAGATGTTTGTTTATGTTGTATTTATAAATATTTACAGGGGTGACATTCCATAATGTTAATTTGTTATTTTCCAATATGGATATATTGGGACAAGTAGAATGGGAATTATGTTTTGGATATTGATGTGAGTTTTGATTTCGAGTTGGTTAACAAAATTTTCTTGTTAATTCCAAATAAGTATGTTTTTGGTTTCTTGGTTTGTAGTTTAATTTTATTGGAAAAATAATTTCATTCATAAGCCTTCTATCGTTATTGGGAAAGGGTGATGTTGTAACTTGACTTCTTTGCCTTATTGAGTTTGTTATTTTGTTATCTTTTCCTCACAAATTTTAGTAGTAACGCCTTTAGGAGTTTCCAAATTCTAGTTGAAAATTATAAGTCCTTGTTTATGAGTATAAGGGTGTGTTCCAAAATTTGGAGATATAATGGTTTGTGCCATTGAGTTGAGTAGTACTAGAAGGGAGAAGAAAAATATGCATACTGATCATGAAATTTCATGATAAGAATGTTATAGTGTATTATTGCTATTTATTGGGGTTATTTTCATATTTATGATGTTATGATATGAGGTTATATTGGCATGTGCTTACAATTATTATGTGATATCATAAAAATATGTTGGTGTTTAAAATTATGATGATGTGAAACATGTGGTTATTGCATGTAGATTTTGAGCATGCAATTTTTACTATTTAGAGTGTTGTGATAACAATGATGTTATGTTTTCATGATGGCATGTAAGAGTTGGCATGTGGAGAATCTTATATGATGTGGCATACTGATTATTTCTATGAGGTTATGACAATAACTAATCCATGGTTGCATGTTGAGATGTGGTGATTGACAGGAATTCCACAAATAGGCCGAGAGGGCCAGATTATTTGATGATCTCGTAGGAGCCCATACCTATGAGGGAGAATGTGTAAACCATATGGTTGGCGACTGACTCAACAAACACTACATATGCTACTGTATCGATTTCCTTGTATAGTTCTTGATGAATAGCTCTTGAAGAGCTATAGAACCATCTTGAGGAGGCTGATTACCTAATATTGGATTGGAATATCGAAGTCTACAGGGGGTGTAAGGACTTCGATGCGTAGGGATGTGCACCTTAGTGAGTTGTGGATGGAGTTGGGCCAACCTTGTGAGATGCTTGGAGTCATTGAGTACTAGGACCAGATGCTTTCCTTGGGGCAGATGAGGAATAAGCCATGGGATGAGAATTGGGGCTATGGTATAGACCTATGAGGCTATATGCCTAGTTTCGAAAGTTGGGAAAGAGGATTGAGATTCCTTAGGATTTCCCCGTTGTTGTGGAAATTTCAATGTTTGTTGGTATACTAGTTCAACAAAGGGTGTTTGTCAATCACGGGGTAATTAAAAAAAAAAACGTAACTTCGAGACAAAGTTCCTTAAAGAGGGGAAGTATGTAATGCCCCGTAATAATAATAATAATAAATAAATAAATAATAAAATAAATAAATAAATAAATAATATATATTATATATATAAATAGAATAAAAATTAATGAAAAAAGATAAAATACAATTAACAAAGAAAAATATATGAATGAATAATAAAATAACAAATAACGAAGAAAATGTAATAATAAATAAATAAAAATAAAATTTGTCATGGACACATGGATGGTATACATGCAGATCCCTTTCCATCTCCCTTATGATTTTTAGAACAATTTTTTTTCTATTTAATGGTGGAGAAGTGGGAAGAAGAAACATAAATTCATTCACTCATTCTTGAGAAAGGAATTGTTGGAGGAAGAAGATCACTAGCAGTCGTAAGTTGGTTGAGGGCTCGGGGGTGAAAACTACAAGAAAAATTAGTTACAACTCGTCTAAGGTTGGGTGCATAGTCATCCCCAACACCTTGTTGCAGGTAGTAATATAGATAAGTGAAATTCAAGTAGCGTCACAACACTGTAAACATTAGTAAGAAATATTCACTCCTTAGGTACACATTATTGTTTAAATTTTTATTAGATATGTTAATAGATTGGTTGTTGTATTTTGTCGTATGCTTAATGTTTGGGATGTTACGGGTAGAATAATGAGTAGAGAATTCACAGCCTTGCATTTCATGTAAAATCAATCTTTTGATCTCTATTATTCGTGGCTAGAGGCTTTTGCTATTCTTCTTCCATTGTGTCTTGTTACCCAACATTTTGTGGGTGATATCCCTAGGAGAATTATTTTTTTCCAAAATGGTTCTTTACCGACAGCCAACAGCCCCTTGTAGTCACCAACTAGCTCATTTTTCCATTTCTCCGCCACTTGAGCCAGCCATGTGGTCCCTCACTCATTTGCCATGATCGTATGGTTGAAGTTGGGCCTCCTGAACCTAAAGGTATGACTTGTCATTTTGTAATTGAGTATTGTAGTTTGTTTATCACAGACACTTATGGACATGGATTAATGGGGGGATTTGGCTGAAAGAGTGGGCTAGGTTTGTGCTCTTGTCCCTTACACCCCTTTTGGATGTTAACCTTGGATTTTAATCCCGTGGGATCTTTTTTTACTGACCATTTGGATTTATGGAAGGTATTTCACGGGAAACCTTGATTTTGGTTGTGTGGTCCTGCTCCCTCATCTGCATATATTATGCCATTTCCACTCATTATCACCCCATTCATGATTTCTCTCACCTGGTTCCACATAGGGTTAGCTCTCCCCTTCCCCTTGCTCACACCTTGGGTCAGACCTAGAATGATGTCGGGAGGTTGATGTAGCTAAAAAGAAATGTAACAGCATAACTGGCCATGTTCAACAAGAAAATGTACCTCAAAATGCAAAATATGGTAGGGACAAACACATTTAACATGTGGGAAAAAGAGAATACATGAGCTTTACCCCATTATCATGGCCATGACCTTGGGTCCTACAGGTTCCATGAGCCTTCTTCATCATATAGGAACCCATGATTGTCCCAACCCCTGGTGGGAAATGAACCACCCTACCTTAAAAGAGGATATCCACTACTACATATCATACATCATGCTCTTACCCCTTGAGCCCTGAGCAATTAATCAAAGAAAAATCAGAAAAGGCAAAATAAATATAAAGAAGGGTGGAAAAAGCAAGGTCACGACACCTCACCATCCATGATTGCTCCCTCCTATACATTATAAACCCAAGTGTGGGATTCCCATTTATTAGCTACCCTTTCACCCTAGCATGCAGCCCAGGGCCGCCCCTTCTCATCCCCTACTTCATTCACCTCTCTATCACATACCACCACCTTTTGAAAGGATGCACCCTAAGCATATTATCCACTTTAGAAGTAGAAACCACCTAATACGACACTTGGTTAACCCCATTTGGATTCTGGGAGATATTAGCAGATTATGAGGCCCATTATGGAAGGGAAGACCATTATGAAGTCCCCACATGTGGTCCATGGTTGATAAGCTCATTAAATCGATTTCTATAATGACTTGTTGTACTGGAGGGCTAGGGGATGCTTTAGATCTTATTCAGGATTGCAAATGGTCTCCATCTTGGCTTTGGTCTCCCTATACAGGGTCCTAACCCTTCAGAGGGATACATTGGAAAATTTAGGGTGTGCATAGAGATCTATGGGCCTCCATAGTAGTAGAAACAATTCAATGGATGCTCGAGGATTTTCATAGGTTGCTTGAGATTCACCTATTGAATGAGGAAGATGCACTTGGTTCACCTTTTACCAACTGGCCCCAAAAATGTACCATGCACTTGGAAGATGATCCAAGACTTGTAGGATGATGTGGCATCACCTACACCATCATCAGATACCTTACAGATGATCTACAAAAATCTTCGACTCATTTGGATACCCATGAAATTATTATTGTGTCCCCACACCCACTGGGAGCACCACAAGTGTATTATTTGGAGAACAAGGGTCCACCCCCTTGTCCATCACTTTTGAGGGTCCTATTCTTCATTATGACACCTATTTACCTCATCAGGCCTCTTGGAGGGACCTACGAAATGCATTATTTATCATTTGACCTCTTGAGAGGCTAATTATTTCATTTGTGAGCTAGTTTGGTGGCCATGTCACCAAAAGTTAGGTTATTAGCACATTATTTTATTTTTGGGCCTTATGTAGGCCTAGGAGAATAATTTGAACTCCTCATTAGTGTATAAATACAAGTTAAATGAGTTCATTTTCTGACCATCACTTTGGATTGGATCTCTTTTCTCTCTTGAGAATTTCACACTTTTTATTGGAGGATGAATTAAAGCTTTATTGATGAATTTTGATGTTTGGATTTGGTTTATCTTATCTTGAAGCTTCTCTATTGTCAAATTGTGGATGGTTGGATATGTTATATTACATGAAATTACATTATTTTAATGTTATTCTTGTTTTACTTTGTCATATACATTGGATTGAGAATTTTTCTATTTTTAGGGCTAATTGTTGCATCCAATTGCTACTTAAATTATGGAATTTTGTCTCTATATAACATCTCTCAATGTATGGGCCATATAATTTTGATTCAAATTTCCTAGGGATAATTCTATCAACTAATTCGTCTTCATAATCCATCACCTTTTGCAAGTCGAAGTATAAAATTGTAAAGTTGCTTCCCCTTTCCCCCAGAAGGAAAGTGAAGTAGTCTTAAGGCCTCCTTGACTAAGAAACAAGGTCCTCATTCATATTTATCCTAGACTCCATTCTCCTAAGACTAAGGCACTGATCTACCAAGAGGTGGTCACTCAAAAATAAACTCTTTTTCACCTTCTTCTAGGTCTAGCCAAGTTGGGTCACCTATGGCATCACTTTCCTAACAAAGTAGCCCTCCAAAAAGTTTGATCTCCTAGCCTCTCCTATGTTGGTGTGTCCTCAAGGCCTCCAATTTTGAAGCCATTACGACAATGGAGTTGTGAGATAACCCAAGCCCTAGCTCAGAGATCAAACTTTTCCCTAGCATCCCTAAGGCTAGTTCTTCATAGGACTAATTTGACATTGTTATGTGAAAATTATTGCTTTGATCCTTTCCCCCTCCTTGTCTCGGATAAGAACATCATTGGTTGCTAAATTATTTCCCTTAACCTAGATTGGGTCCACTTGGTCCTGTATGGTATTGTACCTTTGAAAAGTCAAATCTTCAAGAAACATTAAGGAAGTCAAGTTAAATAGGGATTTTAGGATTGGGAAACTCCTTCATAAGGCATATTCCTCTAAACCTAACCCTCAAGTCCTCATCTCCTTCTCCTAGAAATTGTGTACCTTGCTTTATAAGCAAGAACGTTCTATTCACAAAACTTCTTCTAGGAAAATGATTATAAGGGTCACTTCATATCCATTGGCTGATTCATACTTCACAAGATACCTTCTATATACCGGGTCTCCTCCCATCGGTGAAATTTCGTAAAGAGTAGGGAGTCTTAGCTGAGGTGTGTTATAGACATATTTGGGCACATCAACCCCAAACTTATATGTCAATGTATTAGGGCTCATCAACCCCTCAAAGAGTTGTTTCATACCCTAAAGAAACTTATTCATCTGAATACATCATTCCCCAAAAGTTCCATCTTAGAAATAATCCAGAAAGTGCCTAAACTGAACCATACTGACTGCTACACTGGCAAAGTGCGATGCATACTGACTGCTACACTATCAAAGTGCAATGCATACTATTTAGGCCTTCTATAGGGTGTGATGGGTGAGGATGGACAAATTTTTGGGACAGTTTGTTAGTTGGTTGCTCATGGAATCTTCTAGAAATTTCTCCTGTGCCACTTGCCTCTCTGAATTCGCCCAGGGATGACTAAGGGAATTAGGAAACCATCTCCAACTCTCCTTTCTTGTGGAACCAATTGTAACAAGTGGAATGACACTAATCAATCTCCATGGATGACTCATACCCTTGCAAACATCTATAAAAGGATCTCTCATCTAAGGGATCAGAAGGCTGAATTGTTATGAATTGCAAGTAAGTGTTGTTAGTTTTTGATTGAGAAGAGAGCATTGTATTCTTGTTGGTGTGATCTTGCAAGTTCATGAGGTGAAGAAGGATCGATGCTGGGAGAATGGCACTGGATCAGACAATTGGGTTGTAATTCTCCTTATTATTAATAAAGTTCTTCAGGATTTTTCCCACTTGATTGTGTAATTGTGAATTCTTTCATTTATTTATTATATATCTGATTCTATAATGTTTATGTTGTAATAGATCACGGTGCTTTGACAGTTCTTTGTTGTTGTACTTGTGCAGGTACTCTCCAAGCGTGTTAAGTATGGGGAGGTGTTACTAGATCTACCAAAGGAGAGAGAGATCAGGCGAGGGATCAAGTGAAAGTTCGAGGTTGGTTTCTATTATCTTTCTCTTATCTGTTACATATAGGAAAGATCATTGAATTGCTTTAAACTGTTGTTTCTAGGGTAGCTGCCAAACCTAGAGGGTTAGTCATTCAACAAGACACTAATTTTCCCAGAAACAAATTGGCGACTCCGCTGGGGAATGAAAATATGTTTGTTTGTTGTTATTGTTTGTTTTATGTTCAATTTAATAAACTATAGATAGAGTCTGAAGCCATCCAGGTAGCTTTCGAACTGCTCTTTCTTTGCAGTTGCATAGTAGATGAATGCTGCTTCAGTGAATCTCTGGTTTAGTTTATGAATTAAAAATTTGACTTGCAAGCACATCTAGATGCCCTTTTGGTAGCTCAATAACCTCTCAAGACATTCCATCATACTTTGCTCAATATTTTTCATCAAAACCAAGCTTGATTTCATTGAAAACTGCTCCACATTTGAGCCATAAACCTTTTCAGTTGCGCTCCCTTGACCATCGCGCTGTCTTCCACTGTGTTCCAGTATGCATCCCACCTCCCAAGTGTAAAAAGTGTGATGCATATTATTTTCTGTGAAGCCCAGGTGAGATGATTGACTGAGCTCGTTGTTCCCATCTAGGACTTGAGAGTTTTTTTTTTTTTTTTTTTTTTTTTTTTTTTTTTTTTTTTTTTTTTTTTTTTTCAGATTTGTTTGGTTGTTTTGCTGAATATGAACAATGTCTCTTCATTGAACAATGCATCACCTAATTCAGCCTCACTTAGACTAGGATTGTTAAATGTTTCTTATGTATTACTTTATCATTTGCAATCTTTAGTCGAAAGTTGTTTTTCTTGTCGATTGGTCTTTGTCAAAAGAAGTGTCGTAAAGTCGTTTCTCTTTCGAATTCTGAATTGTCGTAAAATATTCATTCATTAAAGATCAATTGGTTTATATGTGCATATGATTTGTCTTTTCATTTAAAGTGTCATAATTCTTCATCTCTTTAAAATTGAAAGTGTCGTAAAGTCTTCCTTTTCATTTAAGAGAAATTGTCGTAAATTGTCGCTTTTATGAAAAGAGATTTTTGATCATTTGTGCATTAATTTTCCTTTCTATATCATTCACATTAAGGGAAAATGAAAATAAATACATGCATTTTGCATTATTCATATTAAATTTTGTGAATGCTTGATAGGAATAGCTAGGGAAATTGTATTAAATGCGCTCTTTGCTCTTTTTCAAAGATCTTATTGCTTTATCCTTTAGTAGCTAAGGTTTTCATCATTGAAACTAAATCAAAAGTTTTTTTATCATGATTGTTGCATTTTAGGAATTGCGAACATACATCACATGGTGAACCTTCAAAGGAAAATTTTAAGCAAGATCAACTTAAAATGAACCTCAATTAACTTAACAACGCTTTGGAATTTAACGCAACACATCTAGAGGTCTAGGCTAGAGACGTGTTCTGGCGTCGTTAAAACTAGTGGCTATCATTTTCATTGAAGGTTGGGTGATTCCTCCTTCTTATTACGACAAGTGCTAGCACGAACTTGTGCTCCCCATACCATCACGTATATATTGGGAGACCCCAGTAGGCTTAAATCCTTTATCCATAGGAAATCGTGTCTGCCTCCTTATTGGTCGCAATGCACTGAACAGAAAATTCGGGAAGATTGACTGCCATACATAAGTCCTTGGTAATTTCTCTTTAATTTATCACCAAGGTGTATATTACAGCTTTGTGATTGGTCGGGTAAACCTTTTTGTCTAGATTCTCCAGAGTAGTCACTTTCATTCCTTTTTGACTCCTTAAAGAAAAGGTCCATCTAAGCACTTGTCCTTTTAGGTTCATTAAAAATTGAAGGCGACTAGAGTTATCTTTAGCTTTTTCTCAACTCTTTAAAACTAAAAAATCAAAGTTGTGTCCAAGTGTCATTAAAATCAATTGATCATGAATAACATCCCTTTTCCTTAGTTGATCTTAGGTTATAATATATGGTGACAAATCCGAAGTCCATTGATCAAAGAATCCCTTTTGATGGAAATCCCAATCCTTTTCCTTCTTTTGAAAACATTGGTGCTCCTTATATGGCTACATTGTCCCTTACGAGATTTACCATTGGCCTACTAGTATGGCTGTTTTCAACCTCATTGGTTCAAAATGTCATGATTTCTCCGCAATCGAGTACAACTCCAACTAGACAAAACCAACCTCCAGTTGATCCTAGAGTTGACCCTTTGCCTTCTACCTTAGTTGTTTCTTCCTCCCCTTCTTCCTCTTCGCCTGATGAAAGTATTGGTATTAGTAACCAGGTGGCTAAGAAGAAGAAGAAAGGGAAGAAGAAGAAGAAGAACCAAATTTAGCAGAGGGGCAACCAAGCAGTCATTGCTTTGAATGCAACCACTGATGAGAAACCATCCGTTAAGCCACACAAATTTCGATTTCCATGCATAATTTGTGCGGGAGACCATCTTCATCGAAATTGTCCTTACATTCCTCTGATCTTGGAAGAATGGTCTTCCCGTTTACACCATCCCTTGTCATCAACCTCTGGAGATCGGGTTGGTAACACACAATCAACTAGTGATAGTAAAGTTCATGGATAGAAGGGAAAGGTCAAGTTTCCATGTAGGTCATGTGAAGGGAATCACCCCATTCACCTTTGTCCCTATCTGGGTGAAGCCAAGAAAGTGTTGGATAATCATCCTGCTTCACCGCAGTGACTTCCATCTGGTTACAGGAAACTCTCCCTAAATCCTTAACTAGTTGATGAACCGACAGACCAAAATCAACAGTCAGTCGAAACCACTCTCTCTGAAAGTGAATCCTATGAGTCTATACCCGATCCAAATCAATAGGTCGAGGTAATGGTTGACTCAATTTCACCTTCAGCTAATCGTACCTTTCCCGAAGAGAGTGAAAATCATACCACTCAAGTTCTTTTTGTCTCCTCAGATTCAAATGAGCTTGGGGGTAGTCCACTTGTTCCATAAAGACAGGAGGAAAGTCCTCCAGTTCTCGTAACTCAAGGGGTTAATTCTCTCATTTCTATGGTACCCCCACCAAGTAGTCTAGTCACTTCCTTTGATTGGAATCGACTGGTAGGATCCCCCCTTCCTTCTTATGTGCCTTTCCAGATCATAGTACAAGTTTGTAAAATGATTGTATCTGGCACTATTATAGATGAAGGTGCATCAGTGAGTATCCTTTCCTCAACTGCTTGGAAAGTGCTTGGTTCGCCACCGCTTGTGCCTATTACACTAAATTTGTTAGGCTTTAACAGAGGAACCAGTCGACTGTTAGGGATCTATCCTTAATTACCCATTACTTTGGGAGGAAAAACCGTTTATCTGAATCTGATCGTAGTCTTAGGACCTTTAGATTACAATTTACTTCTTGGGCGCGACTATGTTTATGACATGGGAGCTATTGTTTCAACATGCTTTCGAGTGATTTGTTTCCCGCATGAAGGAAAAATTGTCACTGTTGACCAGCTTTCATTTCCCGGTCCAAATATAGCTCCTATTCAACCATCATCCCTAAATGGTCCATTTATACCAATGGTATCATCCCCGCCACGGGTTAATTATATGGCAACCTGTTCCAAACCTACATCGACTGACGATCAATTCAGTGATGTTGTACATTATGTACTGGGGGCATTGAAACCCGATCTCTCCTTCATGACCTCTTATGAGTTGTGATTGAAGATGAGGATAGTTCGTTGTCTTGTGTCAACCTCGTTAAAAAATGAAACAAGGAGGCTGAGGATAGTTCCTAGTCTTGTGTCAACCTTGTTAAAAAATGAAACAAGGAGGCCAAGGATAGTTCGTTGTCTTGTGTCAACCTCGTTAAAAAATGAAACCAAGGGTCTACGACGATAATTCCTAGTCTTGTGTCAACCTCGTTAAAAAATGAAACAAGAAGTTCAAGGATAGTTCTTTTACTGTGTCAACCTCATTAAAAAATGAAACAGGGTTTATGAGCATAGTTCCTTGTCTTGTGTCAAGCTCGTTAAAAAATGAAACAAGGAATCTGAGGATAGTTCTTTGTCTTGTGTCAACCTCGTTAAAAAATGAAACAAGGAATCTAAGCAGAGTTCCTTGTTTTGTGTCAAGCTCATTAAAAAAATGAAACAAGGACCCCTGGAGCAAGGTTCCAAGTCGAGTCTTTGATTAGATCTCATACAATCCCAGTCGAGTCTTTCACTTGATCTCGTAAAAGAACCTTCATTCCATCCACCTGATAGCCATGAGTAGTCTACTTAGGTGAATGTAATGAAGCTTGGGGGGCATGCACCTAATGGTAAAGTTAAGTTTCCCTATAGGTTATGTGAAGGGAATCACCCCATTCACCTTTGTCTATCTGGACGAAGCCAAAAGGTGTTGGATAACCGTCCTGCTTCATCACAGTGACTTCCATCTGGTTACAGAAGACTCTCCTTTTCATTATTTTGGGGGCATGTAAACCAATTCAAGCATAGTTTTTCGTTTTAAGCTTGTGTAAAAATGAAACTGAATCCAAGCATAGTTCTCCATGGTTCAAGCTTGTCTAAAAATGAACCCATTTTCAATGTTTAACGCTTGTGATTGTCGTTCTATTAGCCTCTTTTGTCAGATGAGCCTTGATTGTTTTCATCCCATCACCACCATCCCTTTAGCCAATCATACACTTTCACTTGGTTGCTCTACCCTTTTTTGAGGAACAATTGCAATGAGTGGCCTTATTAGCTAGCCTCTTCACATAAATCAACATGTTTTGAGAAGTTCCAACATCACCGAAACTAGTTGCTACCCTAGACACCACTCGTTCCTCAAAAATAAGTCATCTTTAAACTCTTTTTAGACTCTCTAAATAAGAAAATATTGTCGAGCACTTGTCGTTTTCGGCTCACTAAAGTATTGGAAACATCATCCCTCTTGTATTATTTTATCCTTTTTCGGACCTGAGGGATCATTTTTATTAAAAAGAACTTATGGAGTTTTATTTTCGTCCCTTTTTCAAACTCTTTAAACATGAAAAGGACCGAGTTATTATTGTTGTTAAACTCGTTAAAACAATAGCGAAAAACTTGTCCATCTAGACAAGACCGAGTTTCACTGTCACTAGACTCGTTAAATCATCAAATAGCGACGGGTTTGCCCAAAGGGTGAATTATAGAACAAGCATATATTATCCTCCTCAAGCTTGAAAAAAATAAAGAGGTGCTGGTCAGCAATGACTGGGGAAAAAGGGGAAAAAACTTGAAGAATTTATGGTAGCAAGTAGCTCCTGAACATGACACTTTCACTTCATCTCCATGATTGAGTTGGGTTGGATTATTTCATTCACCTGTCATCATACCATTGGTCTTTCATACCACCCATATTTTGGGTTAATGCTACCAATTCATCTTAGTTTCACCGACATGTTCAAGAGAAGTCATTCAGTTGAGAAGTCATCATCCAGTTAATGTATCATACACTGCAATACCTCCAACCTTCATTTTTCATGACCACCATTCCTGAAACTTGTGTCGTCAGTTCATTTTCACCTCCATAAATCATTTGCTTTGTTTCGTGTCATAGATGTGGGATACATCAAGGCCCTCCTACGACAAGTCCCTTCATGTCGATATCAACTCATTATCCAAGAAGTTGACTTATAAACAACCCTTTCAGAACTTTGAAGCTTGATTACATCAATGGTAAGTTTCTCACTTCCGGCGACAGGTTGACATCAATGGCCTTTGACCGAAATATTTTGCGTGGTGTTTGACATCGGATCATGTATTCACACCACGTGGAATGTACTGTAGTACCTTGAGGATCATTTTTATTATCGGTGATCCCTCTCACGCTTGTTAACAGCTCACATCATTGGCTGGTAATCAGGTGATGTCTTTCCATGTTTGACTTCAGAACATCTCTTCACATGGTTTTACTTGTACATCGAGCGAAGATTGAATGAGTTTGAAGACCCCAGATCTAGTTTCATCCATCCGGGCCACGATATATTCAAGGATATAAAAACGTCAAATGTACAAAGGCTCTACAGAGATGGTCATCCTAATCATGGATGATGACTCTATATCTGTAGAATCACCAGTCTTATCTACAGACGACTATTTGATCTATGTACATGAAATGAAAATTTATAAAGCTGAGCATGGGAATGCCTCCCTCGGCTAGATCATGAAAATCATATTATGATGATGTATTGTATTGTAACTTATGCATATCACCTTCCAGTTTGAAACTTCAGATCCTCGTGATAAAGCATTTCACCCAGCATAAATATTTACGACCTCATACTTTAGGGGGCAACTGTTATAGACATATTTGCGCACATCAACCCCAAACTTATATGTCAATGTATTAGGGCTCATCAAACCCTAAAAGAGTTGTTTCATACCCTAAAGAAACTTAGTCATCTGAATACATCATTCCCCAAAAGTTCCATCTTAGAAATCATCCAGAAAGTGCCTAAACTGAACCATACTGACTGCTACACCGGCAAAGTGCGATGCATACTGACCGCTACACTATCAAAGTGTGATGCATACTGTTTAGGCCTTCTATAGGGTGTGATGGGCAAGGATGGACAAATTTCCGGGACAGTTTGGCAGTTGGTGGCTCATGGAATCTTCTAGAAACTTCTCCTGTCCCACTTGCCTCTCTGAATTCGCCAGGGATGACTAAGGGAATTAGGAAACCATCTCCAATTCCCCTCTTTTGTGGAACCAATTGTAACAAGTGGAATGACATTAATCAACCTCCATGGATGACTCATACCCTTGCAAACATCTATAAAAGGATCTCTCATCTAAGGGATCAGAAGGCTGAATTGTTGTGAATTGAAAGTAAGTGCTGTTAGTTTGTGATTGAGAAGAGTGCATTGTATTCTTGTTGGTGTAATCTTGCTAGTTCATGAGGTGAAGAAGGATTGATGCTGGGAGAATGGCACTGGATCAGACAATTGGGTTATAATTCTCCTTATTATTAATAAAGTTCTTCAGGATTTTTCCCACTTGATTGTGTAATTGTGAATGCTTTCATTTGTTCATTATATATCTGATTTTATAATGTTTATGTTGTAATAGATCACGATGCTTTGAAAGTTCTTTGTTGTTGTATTTGTGCAGGTACTCTCCAAGCGTGTTAAGTACGGGGAGGAGTTACTGGATCTACCAAAGGAGAGAGAGATCTGGTGAGGGATCAAGCGAAAGTTCGAGGTTGGTTTCTATTATGTTTCTCTTATCTGTTACACATAGGAAAGATCATTGAATTGCTTTAAACTGTTGTTTCTAGGGTAGCTGGCAAACCTAGAGGGTTAGTCGTTCAACAAGACACTAATTTTCCTAGAAACAAGGTGGTAGTGGGCTAAGCCTCCATCATTACCCTTTGACCTAGAAGTTTCCCTCTAGGAAGCCCTCTTATGCCCCCTGCTAGTTTTAGCAGTAACATTTTGGCACCGTTGTCGGGGACATGAAACGTGTTTTTTGTTCCCTATACGACATATCGACATATCATTATTGGCGTGGAAGAATGAAGCCATAGTTCTTCATTGAGCTTCAAAGTTAATGCTTGTAGAGTGAAGCAGGCATTTATCAAGGCACTTTAATTCACCCTGGCGACTCCATTATAATCCTAATATGAAAAATCATAGAAAATGAAGATTTCTCTTGGTTCTATATTTACAAAACTTAATAACCAAGAGATTTAGAAATTGCAAAAGAAAGCAGTGGAATATGAAAAATCTTATCAAAATATATTGGAAGGTATGGATATGGAATTCATGCTCACATTTTATAGGTCGCAAGAAGAACAACTCAACATAGTAAGGTGTGCTTATGAAAATGATCCTAGTCATATCCTTGATCTTGTTCACATAACCTGTGCTGTGAATATTTTGGATAACCTGGTTAGTAACAAGGAGAAAGGGAATACCCCCTTTGAGGATGACGAATAGTTGGATCCTATGAGCCTCCAAATCACGTGAGAAAGAATGGATGAATATACTTGCTCACACAGGAGGTTAGTAAGGAAATGTAATTCTAATGAAGTATTATCCCACTTATATGATAAATAGGTGAAGCTTCATTAGATGAAATATGAATATAAAGAGAACCCTACTAATGCTCTCCTCCTAGAAGCATATTACCAAAATCATGTAACAAATACCTTTGCCATTGTCCTTCAAGAAAAGAGGGAAGAAGAGAGGTCCCACTGGTTGAACAACCAAGATTAAGATAACCTTGAGGATCTCGGTGATGAGAAAGAAGATGAGTCCTCATTAGGTCTGCATGATGAACAAGATTACTTTGAAAACATAGGTGTTGGAAAGAATGAGCATATGGAAAGTGACTTTGAGACTGATTTTTCCTTTCTCAAGGATAGTACTTGTGATGATTCTCCTTTTGAAAACCTTGAGGAAGGTGATCCCATTAGCCCCTTGGAAAGTGAAATTGGAGATTATTTCCATATTGAAAAGGAGAAATGGGAAAGTTTTGGTCCTCACTTTGACTGTGCTCCCATTTATGACACTAACAAGGAGGATGAGTTTGAGAGTGGTCTTCCCTTTCTCCCGGGCATTGTTTATGATGACATAACCATCAATACCGCTGGGAAGGAGAATTATCATTTCCCATTGCATGAAAGGGAGAAATTAGAGATGATTGATTCTCCTTTTTGGGAAGCCCATATCTTTGATGCCAACAATGATAGGATTGATGAGGCCCTTTCTCATACCTACCTTCCTTATGATTCCAGGAGTATATTCATATCACTTGAGCCTCTAGAGTTGGATTTTTAGGAAATGGATCCTGTTGAAACTTCACTTTCCACTTTGCCATTTTATTTTCTTCATCATCTCGAGTCTTCATCAAGTGATTCCCTCCCCCCTTATCATCTGATCTCAAGTTAGAATGAACCCTTTTCCCCTTTTGGGTATAATGCCAAGGAAGAGCCCCTCATTGACTATTCTTTGTCTCCTTGGACACACCCTCATGATTATGACAAATCCATAGCCTCCCCTCTCTAATGTGGCCATCACCATGGGAAACCTTTTTGTTTCACTCCTCCTCTCCTTCACCTTTTGGTCCCCTCTCATAACGACCTTGTGCCCTCTACAAAGAATAATATTATAAGCAATGATTATGATAGGGATATCTTGAGAGTAATCCTTTGTTCCATAATTGTGTACTTAGAGGGAAAGTCTTGCACTTCTAGATCGAACTATTGTCCATCTCTTAGGGTTTCATTTTACATCAAATGGAGATCATGTTTTCCCAACTCCTGCCCACTTCACCCTCCATGTGATTGTGTCCGCATCTGCTTTGGGTTTTGTTTCATGAGTAATCATACCAGCAAATATATGTATAGTGACATGATGATATGCTCATTGTACTGGCTTTATGATAACACTTAGTATTGCTCTTACTATATGCATGTTAGGGTAGGATGCATTGAATTTTGATTTTCGCATTAGAACTAACATCATATGATATTCCTAATGGTACAACAATTGCATTTAGATTAAAACTACATATTTTATTTTTCTGTTGATTTTATGTCCTAACATTAAGCATGTGCAATCATGAGATGTTGTGAAAGGATGTTGCCTCATGTTATTCATCTATTATATGTGTAGGTAACAAATTTATGGTAACCAAGAGATTGTTGGAGTTCTTGTGACCTCCCATTCGAGTATCTTCGTCCACTTCTTCGAGAGATCATGTCCTAGTTGGAGCTAGAGGCTATCTACCATTTTGTGGGTGATATACCTAGGAGAATGTTTTTTTCCAAAATGGTTCTCAGTCGGAAGCCAGTAGCCCCTTGCAGCAACTAACTAGCTCATTGTACCATTTCTCCGCCACCTAAGCCATCCATGTGGTCCCTCACCCATATGCCATGATCATATGTTTGAAGGTGGGTCTCTGGAACCTAAAGGTATGCCTTATCATTTGGTAATTGGGTATTGTAGTTTTCTTATGGATTAATGGGGGGATTCTGTGGAAAGAGTAGGCTAGTTTTGTGCTCTTGTCCCTTAGACCCCTTTTGGATTTTAACCTTGGGTTCTAGTCCCATGGTTGGTAAGCTCATTTACTCGATTTATATGATGAATTATTGTATTAGAAGGAGGGGGAATGCATTGGATCTTATGGAGGATTGTAGATGGTCTCCATCTTGGGTTTGGTCTCCCTATACGGGGTCCTAAACCTCTAGAGGGATACATTAGAACATGTATGGTGTGTGTCGAGAGCCATGGTCCTCCATAGTAGTAGATAACTCTCCACACATCCCAAAGGATGTTCAGAGGTTGCTCTAGATTCACCCATTGGACGAGGAAGATGCACTTGGTTCACCTTTTCCCAGCCAGCCCCACAAATGTACCATACTCTTGGAAGCTGACCTAGGACTTGTAGGATGATATGGCATTACCTACACCATCATCAGAGCCCTCACAGATGATCTAAAATAATCTTCAACTCATTTGGAGACCCATGAGGTTATTATTGTGTCCCCATACCCACTATGAGCACCGCAAGTTTATTGTTTGGAGAACAAGGGTCCATCCCCTTGTCCATCACTTTTGAGGGTCCTATTCTTAATTATGGTGCCTAGTGACCTCATTAGGCCTCTTGGAGGGACCTACGACATGTATCATTATGGCACATGTTTTTTATCATTTGACCTCTTAAGAGGCTAATTATTTCATTTGTGAGCTAGTTTGGTGGGCTTGTCACCAAAAGTTAGCTTATTAGCACATTATTTTATTTTTGGGGCTTATGTAGGCCTAGGAGAATAATTAAAACTCCTCATTAGTGTATAAATACAAGTGAGATGAGTTCATTTTTATCATCATTACGTTGGATTGGATCTCTTTTCTCTCTTGAGAATTTCACACTTTCTCTTGGAGGATGAATTGGAGCTTTATGGATGAATTTTGATGTTTGGATTTGGTTTATCTTATCTTGGAGCTTCTCTATTGTTAAATTGTGGATGGTTGGATATGTTCTATTACATATAATTACATGATTTCAATTCCATTTTTGTTTTAGTTTGCAATATACATTGGATTGGGAATTTTTCTATTTTTAGGGCTAATTGTTGAATGCATTTACTGCTTAAATTATAATTTTGTCTCTATATATGTTATTGGGAAATCTAGTGTCCACTCAGAGCTACTAGTCCCACTAAGACTGGTAGCTATCTTAGAAACAAACAAACTAAAACTACTTTCACTTTCCTTTATGAGA
>APFE031672346.1:253-28546 GCA_000404065.3 Pinus taeda | reverse complement strand
TAAAGCATGAGGTCGTTAATCTTTTGATGTCGGGTGAAATGCTTTATCATGAGGATCTAAAGTTTTTTCGAGCTAGAAGGCGACATGTAATAAGATAGAATACAATACATTATTTTCATAATATTTTTCATGATCTAACTGAGGCGAGCATTCCCATGCTCAGCTTTATAAATTCATTTTCATGTGCATAGGACAGACAACCATCTGTGTAGCAGATTGATGATTCAGACGGAGTCATCATCCTTTGATTTGGATGATCATCTGTTCAGCAATGATGTACATTTGATGTCTTTTATATTCCTGAATATATTGTAGCCCGGATGGATGAAACTAGATCCAGGGTCTTCAAAACTCGTTCAATCTTCACTTGGAGTACAAGTCAATCCATGTGAAAGATGTTATGGAGTTGAACATGGAAAGACATCGCCTGATTACCAGCAGATGATGTAAGCTATTAACAGGCGTGAGAGGAATCACCAATAATTACAATGACCCTCAAGGTACTACAGTACAATTCGTGTGGTGTGAAAAAGGGACTTGGTGTCGAACACCACGCAAAATCTCTCGGTCAAAGGCCATTGATGTAAACTTGTCGTCGAAAGTGAGAAACTTGCCATTGAGTCATGAAAGCTTCAAAGTACTGAAAGGGGTTGTTCCTAAGTCGAATTCTTGGATAATGAGCTAATGTCGAAAAGAAGTGACTCGTCATAGGAGGGCCTTAATGAATCCCACATATATGTCACGGAATGGAGCAAATGATTTTGGAGGTGAAAACAATCTGATGATACAAGGTTCAGGGTGGCGGTCATGAAAGAATGGAGCGTGAATGTATTGTATCGGATGAGACATAGGTGAATTCTCTGAGTGACTTCTATTGAACATACTGGTGACACTGACATGGATTGGTAGCATTAACCCAAAATATGGATGGTGTGACGGACCAATGGTGATATGACCGGTGAATGGAATAACCCAACCCGACTCGGACGTGGAGTGAAAGTGTGATGTTCAAGAGCGACTTGCTACCAGTAAATTTTCTTCAAGTTTTCTTCCCAATTTTCCCCAGTCATTGCTGACCAGTACCTCTTTATTTTTATCAAGCTTGAGGAGGATAACATATTCTTGTTCTATAATCTGACCTTCGGGTGAACCCGTCGCTATGTTTTAACGAGCCTAGCGACATTGAAACTCGTTCTCGTCCATTTGGACAAGTTTGTCGCTATTGATTTTAACGAGTTTAACGACAATGATAACTTGGTCCTTTTTCATTTTTAGAGAGTCTGAAAAGGGATGGAAAGGAAACTCCAATAATCCTTTTTCGTCATATAATCCCTTAAGTCCGAAAAAGTGTAAAATAATACGAAAGGGATGAATTTTCGATAGTTTTAACAAGCCAAACAAGACACGCTCTCAATCTTTTTGTGTAATAATCCCTCAGGTCCAAAAAGCTTAAAATCTAAAGGAGGGATAGCACTTTCGATGACTTTAACGAGCCGGAGAGGCCAATTGCTTGGCAATCTTTTCATATTTTACAAGTCAGGTGAAAAGAGCTTAAAGGAGACTCGTTTTTTGAGGAACGAGTGATAATTTCGGGTAGCAACTGATTCCAAGTAAGGTTTGGAATTTTCCAATCACGACAGTGTCATAAGGATGGATAGCAAGATCACTCATCGCAGATGTTTCTCAAAAGGGTAAACAATCAAATGGAGGCGTATGATCAGCTAAACAGAGTGGAGGTGATGACGAGAACACGACCAAGGCTCAAAAGATGATGATAATGTATTTGTAATGGTTATTTACCAGGGATTGGTTCATTTTTTAATGAGCCTAAACTCTGGGGGAAACATTTGCTCATTGCTTAGGTTTAATTTTTAACGAGCTTGAACTCCACATAAAAACTGCTCGTGCCAGTCATATAATAAGGATATCTCATCGATAGGTTCAATTTTTATGGAGCTTGCACCATTCGAAAATTTGCTCCGCATCCTTTCATTATGCAAGCTAGGAGTGACCAATCCTACGAGTTTAAAGGGTTTGAGAATCTACAAACTAAGAAAATAAATGATCGCTCTTCGCTTGCATGCAAAAAGGTTTGCATGCCCCCAGGTATAGTGAAAAATTTCCAGGCTACCATATAGAAGTTCTCGCATCTGCAAGATAGTTTCCATCCACATAGCAGATAGAAACACTTCCTGGCTTAGTCCATCTGGACAAAGGTGATTCTAAATCCCAACCACCTAACCTTGATGAAGGAATCTTATTCTGGTCTAATTCACTCTTCCTCTACAGACGGGTATCGGATCAGTCATTTTCCTTCGCGTAAACCTACTCTATACCTAGAGTTTCCTTGCCGGAGTAGGCCAGGGTGCATGCCCCCTGGGTTTCAGTCATGTCCTCCTGAATCACTCGCGCTCTTCAGGTGGACGGACTGGAGATTGATGAGACATTCCTTGCATGAAAAGACCATTTAGGGATGGCATTTGACTTTTAGCTATGTGTGAGTCGGGGAACGAAAGCTGGTCTACGATCTGGACCACTCGGCCTTCATGCGGAAAACACATTACTCTAAAGAGTGAGGAGACAATGGCTCCCATGCTATAAATATAGTCGTGCCCAAGGAGTAGATTATAATATAGGGGTCCTTGAACTACCATTACGTTCATATAAACGGTTTTCCTTCTCAACATTATGGGCACATTGGGAAGGATCCCTAACAGTCGACTGGTTCCTTTGTCGAAGCCTGTCAGATTTCTGATCTCAGGCAGAAGCGATGGCGAACCAAGCGCTTTCCAAGCAGTTGAGGAAAGGATACTCACAGAAGCCCCTCCATCTATGATGGTACCAACTAGGACCATTATATAAGCTTGTACAATGATCTGGAATGGTACACTAGCTGGTAAACGGGGTCTACCTAGTAGTATTCCAATCGAAGGAAACTACCAGGTTGCTTGGAGGTGGGACTGAATAGACGAACGGATATGACTCTGACGAAATTCCTTCCTGAGGTAAAGGAACAGGTAGATTTCCCCCATGTTCATTGAAGTCTGTGTTTATGAAAAGAATTCGAACGGTGTCATTCTCATTCTCTTCAGTGACTGTATCATCTGAAGACAGACCATCTGAAGGCAAGACCGGGTCAACTGCCGCCTCGACCTTTTGACTTTCATCTGGTGTGGATTCAGAGGGTTTATCTTCAATGACAGATGCTTCGACCGACCATAATGGCGTGTCAGTCATATTTTCAACCAGTGATGGACTCGACAAGAGTTTCTTATATCCAAGAGGAAGCCATAGCAGTGAAGCTGGACGGTTATCCAAAACTCTTTTAGATTCATCTAGGAAGGGACAACGGTGGACGACGTGATCGCCTTCACACAGTGTATAAGGAAGTTTACATTTCCTTTTCTGTCCAGATACTTCGCTTTCACTAGTTGAGGTGTACTTTCAACATGATCAGAGGTTGATGACACTGGATTGTGCAAACGAGGAGACCAGTCCCTTAAGATTCGAGGGATGCAAGGACAATCTCGATGATAATGGTCTCCTTTGAAAATGACACATGGAGATTTAGGCTTGGACGGTGCAGTGTGTCAATTTTTGCTAAATGATGCATGGTTGCCCCCTTTTGCTTTTGGCTCCTTCTTCTTCTTTTCCTTTTTCTCCTTCCGCTTCTTCTTCTTCTTAGTTACTTGATCTTTAGGTTTACCAGCTTCGTCAAGCGAAGAGGAAGGAGGAGAGGGAGAAACAGATGAAGTAGAAGGTTGGGGGTAACTCTAGTATCATCTAGTTGCTGATTTGATTGTTCAGGAATCGCGGTGGTTTGAATGACAGAGGTCGAGAAGAGCCATATTAGCAAGCCAATTGTCAATCCTGGAAGTGACAATGTAGCCATATGAGGTGCACCAACATCTCCCCAAGAAGAGAAGGGACTAGGATTTCCTCCAAGGGGAGACCCTTGGTTGGTGGACTCCATTTTCTCAAACTAAGATCAACAAGGGAACAATGGCGTTATTCCGATTAAAATAAATTTTAGACGCTTTGACACAACTTGTTTTTTCAATTTTTAAGAGTCGAGAAAAAACAAAAGATGACTCTAGTCGCCTTCAATTTTTAATGAGCCCAAAGTGACAAGTGCTCAGATGGACCTTTTCCTTGAAGGAGTCTGAAAAGGAATGAAAGAGACTACTATGGAAATCTAGATAGAGGGATTACCAAATCATTCGCAAAACTGCAAAATATTTTTTACGGTACGACAGCCAATCTTCTTGAATGATGTGTTCAGTGCATTGTGATCGATAGGGTGGCAGACACGACTTCCTAAGGATAAAGGATATAGCCTATTGTGGTCTTCCAATATATACTCGACAGTACGTGGGAGCACAAGTTCGTACTGGCACTTGTCGTCTCAAAGAGGAGGAATCACCCAACCAACAATGAAAGCGACGGTAACTAGGTTTTACGACATCGGAATACATCTCTAGCCTAGACTTCTAAATGTTGTGCATTAGGTTCCAAAGCGTTTTTATGTTCATTGAATTTATTTTATAGTTGATCTTGCTTAAGAAATTTTCCTTTCAGGTTCACCGCATGATGTAGATATACAATTCCTAAAATGCAATCTAAGATGATAAACAATCATTTAATCTTCTTTTTACAATGAAAATCCTAGCTACTAAGGAAAGAGAACTGAGGTTCTTTCAACATAGAGCACAGAGCACACACTATATGCAATATCCTAAATCAAATCAATAAGCAGTCTAAATGCAAATGCACATGCATGTATTTGTTTTCAGCCTTCTTAATGTGTGAATGGCAGGAAGAATGCTAAGTGAAAATTTGAATTATCTTTTCAAAGCGACAATACTAACAAAATTCTCTTCAAAACGAAAGGAAGATAACGACGACACTTTGCAATTTCAAATTGAAAATTGTTTTCGACACTTGAAAAACTACTAATTCAAATCAAATACAAGAGTAATATTATAATCGACCATCAAGAACAATAGGATTCTCTTCTATGACTAAAAACGACCCCTGCGACACTTCCAAATCAAGAAATGACAGTCTAATTACGCTACTTCTTTGTAAAAGAGAACTGAGAATGGCGCACAATACATAAAAACATTTACAGTTCTTTGCACAATGGAGGTGGAATGATGAAAAGGAAGGGGGTTTCCATAGTGGTATACTAATCACAAACAACAAAACTCCTTAATAGAGTTGAAGGGAGTGAAGAAAAACCAAAGTCTAAAGGCAAAATTAACCTTTTCTGACCATCACACCTGTTACACAGGGAATCCAGTATGCATCCCACCTACTGCACACGGGAGGTGTGATGCATACAGACTTCCTTGAAGAGAGGGTGCGATGGTACCAGTGCGAGACTTTTACTTGGTCTTTGATCACAGTTTGTAGCTCAGTTTAGGGATTTAGGCCGAGCAGGTGATGTTCAGTAAATATAAATCATAGGGGTTGATCTAATGAGGTTACTAGAGCCACCACTAGGGAAATTAGAGTGTTTGCAGATCGATTGTTCAATTTATAGATAAAACCTAGAGATAGACTGAAGCAGCATTGATCTACTTTGTACTTGCATAGAAAATGCAGTTCGAAGGCTAGCTGGCTTGACTTCAGGCTCCGTCTGTAAGTTTATAAAACAAACAAATATAGACTAGCAAACAATCTATTCGTTCCCCAGTGGAGTTGCAATTTTTTTATCAGGAAATCTAGTGTTCACTCAGAGCTGCTAGTCCCACTAAGACTGGTAGCTATCTTAGAAACAAACAAACTAAAACTACTTTCACTTTCCTTTATGCGAAGTAGATAAGAGGGGAACAAAGGACACCAACCTCAGTCTTGCGCTTGGTTCCTTGCTTGGTTCCTCTCCTTTCTGATAGATCTTTGCCACTTCTTCTTCATCTACCCAGCTTCAAAGAGCACCTGTGGAATCAAAGCAACATAATACTATCAAAGAATAGAGATCTACAATCATAAGCAATACAGGACCAGATATGTATTGACCACACAAATGCATATATCATCAAACATACAAGAATGTGGAGGAAAACTTGAATAGATTTATTAATATCAAGAATAACAAAGAGGATTACAACCAATTGTTCTGAACCAACGTCATCCTCTCAGCATGAAAGCCCTTCTTCACCACATGAAAATCTTAGATCACTCAACACTATGATGTTGCACCAGGAAACCAACAAAACTTCCTTACAAGATACAAGATTCCAGCCTCTGGATCTCTGTGATGAGGGATCCATATATAGATGATTGCAGGGGGGTGTGTCAGCTTCTGGGATTTTTATTAGTTTCCTCTCTATGATAGTTCTTGGTTCCACTTTGAGATTGATGATCTATTACTCATCCCTGGGCGAATTCAGAGAGGCAAGTGTCACAAGAGAAGTTTCTGGAAGATTCCATGATGATCCACCTTGCAAATTGTCTCTGCCATTTGTCTACTCTCACCCATCGCACCCTATAGAAGGGCATTCTAGTATGCATCACAATTTTTACACTGAGCACATGAGATGCATCGCACCCTTTGCACTGGGCAATCTGTATGGTCCAGTTTTTACCAGTTCTGAGCAGTTTTCTGTGGAGAACTTCTTCGAGATGATGTAATTAGCTGACCTTGTTCCTTTAGGGCACGAAGAAACACTTTTAGGGACTTAGGAGCCCTTGGTTTATGGACATGTATGATTGGGGTTGCAGTACCCAAAAATGTCTATAACAAGTTGGAAGCTTAATGTATGCAATGGTCTGCACAAGGCCTGATATTGCACATGCAGTGGGAGTTGTAAGCAGGTACATGAAAAATCCAGGAAAGGAACATTGGATGGTAGTGAAATGGATTCTTAGATATTTGAAAGGTACCACAAATCAAGCATTATGCTTTGGTGGTTCAAAAATTTCTCTACAGGGATATGTTGATGCAGATATGGCAGGTGACAGAGATAACAGGAGGAGCACTACAGGATATGTGTTTAGTGTTGGTGGAACAACTGTCAGTTGGGTTTCAAAAATCAAAAGTGTTGTTTCACTTTCAACAACAGAAGCGTAGATAAAGACACTATATATCTAATGAATGAATACCTTGCGATAGGTGAAAAGGTTTCCTCATAGTCAATTACCTCAACTTGAGAGAATCCCTTGGCCACAAATATGGCCTTATACTTCTCTATGCTTCTGCCTTTTGCATGTTTTACCTTGTAGAGTTATCTCGAACCCACCACTAATTTATACGTTGGTCTTGGGACCACTTCCAAAACACTTTTCATAGATTCATATTCCTCTACCATTGCATCAACCCATACAAGTTTCTTTACTACTTCCTCGGAAGAGGATAGATCGGTCTCTACTAGCTCAGTGATTAAAGCCATGTAGCTAGTGTACCGTTCTGGTGACCTTCTCTGCCTACGCTGAGAATTTGGTGCTCCCACAATCTCTCTAGAATCATGCAATAGCCTCTTAGCATCTCTGGTTCATTTTCTTCCTTCTCTGGATGTTTTTTCTTGAGTGGTTGTCTCCACTCTTTGTTCCTCAACTTGTGGCTTCTCCACAACTTCCTAAGGTTCCTCCTTTGGAGCTAAAATCTCATGGTCTGGTCGCATCTGAAGCTCCCTCTCAAGTGAGAATCTCATTGCTTTATCCTCATCAAAATTTACATCCCTTCACACAACTATCATCCTTAGGGATGGTAAGTACACACGGTAGTTGTGAGGAGTTTCTTTGTAACCCACAAACACCCCCAACTCAGTTGTTGGCTCAAGCTTATTCCTAGAGTATTTGGAGACATGGCTATAAAAATATGATCCAAAGATCCTGAAGTGAGACACATTTGACTTTCTCCTCAAGAAATCCTCCTCCGGTGTAATCATTCCTAGAATATGATGAGGACTCCGGTTCTGCAATATATTATTGTGTTTCATGCCTTCTCCCACAAATGCAGGGGTAGGCCTTGGTTATGCAACATCGCTCTTGTTTCTCCCACAACAATATGGTTCGTCCTTTCATCCACCCCATTCTGTTGTGGGTTGTGGGGTGATGTCAACTCGCGTTGAATGCCTTCTTTTTCACAAAAATAAATAAAAATCATTTGACACATAATCACATCCATTATCGCTCTTAAGAGCCTTCACCTTCTTGCATGTTTCCTTCTCTACTAATGATTTGAAATATATGAACTTGGAGAATGTATCAGCCTTCTTCCACATGAAGAAGATACAACACTTCTGTGAGAATTCATCTACAAAGATAACATAATATTTGTTTCTGGCAGTGGAGGTTGTCGAGAAAGCTACATAGACATCAAAGTGGATCATTTCAAGGATTGCATGTGCTTTTCTATCTCGATCATGGAATGAGGCTTTTGTTTACTTCCCCAAGGTACACCCTTTGCATCTATCTTGTTTCTCAAGTGATCCTTTGGCGAGGCCTATGGTTAGCTGTTTCATAATCTTCAGGGTGCCATGATGCAAATGGCCAAGTCTTCTATGTCAAAGTTCACCGACATTGCATCTCTGCACCTTCTCTACCTTCGTGCCTAATCCAACACAGTCTTCCACATATAGCTTGTACAAGTTCTTCACATGAACCCCAATATGCTTCACCTTTCCCATGGTTGTGTGTCTTAGGAATGATTTCCATTTGCTAAAGATCACATCGTAACCACAATATTACAACATTGCAGCTGAAATGAGATTTTTCTTTAGGCCCGGAACAAACATGACATCCTTAAGCTTGAGAAGGGAGCCTGAATCCATCTGAAAGGTGACCGTACCAAGACCGGATGAGCTATAAATTCCATCATCTCCCATCTCGATGTGCATTTGGAGGTCTTTCTCCTCCCGGTCACTGAAAAAATTTCTATTCCCTATCATGTGGAACTAGGCACCACTGTCTAAATACCACACACTCCCCATCACTATGTTCACCATGCATGCAATAAGGGTAAATTCAAGCTCGAACTGTGCAGCCAAAGCTTAACCTGCCACTCTTCCTGAGGTCTTCTTGCTTGTACTTTTGTGTGGACACTTCATGGCATAATACCCAAATTCATGACAATTGAAGCATTTAATTTTGGAAAAGTCTTTCTTTTTGCCCCCTTGACTGGACTTTCGTTTGGATTGGGATTTCTTTCCTTTCCTCTTCTTTTCCTTTCCATCCAATTCACAGTTCTCTTCATCCTCGCCCTTAGATGAAGTTCCATCTCTGGTATTCCACCTTATTTCCCCCTGTACCAAATCTAAACATAAGCGTTCCTAGTTTGGTAGTTTCTCCCTACCGTTCACCAAATCTTGGTAGCTATGCCATCTCTTGGGAAGGCCTCGAAGAGCTGGGCTTACCAAACCATATTCTACAACAATAACACCAAGTTCATCATGAAATTGTGTGAACCTTCTTAGGTACTTTTGAATAGAGTCATTCTTCTGCATCTTGATATTTCAAAGTTTATCCTTGAGCGTTAGTTTCATGTGGTTGCTACTATTCTAGAAAAAATCTGTCAGTGCTTACCACATTGCATACAAAGTTTATTTCCCGTGGAGGTTTGAGATAATGTGGTCCTCTACTCCCTCCAATATGATTCTCCTCGCCTTGGCTACACACTTCCTCCATTTTTCTAGATCCCTGACATTAGATGATCCTGGTTTTGGAATGTCAATCTTGACAAATTCCTTCAAACCATTGTCTTCCAGTACCTCCTCCATGTGATCCTTCCAAGCAAAAAAGTTCGAGTTTCCCTCATGGGCATACTCAAGTCTTAGTCGATAGAAATTCATCCATCTAACTCTGAAGAATTGATCCTACAAATTCGATCCTCCTACAATAAAAACTTTGAAATTTATGCTCTACTGTGAATCATGCTCTGATACCATGTAGAAATTATGTGTAGATCTGAAACTTCTCATGAAATTTACTAAATCATTAGACTCAAATCTACTCTACTGATCTACTAAATTCAATTCAAAATCTAGAACACATATCATAAACCTACATCAAGAATGAACACACATACACAGAGATTTATCTCGGGGAAAGCAACTGCTCAAAACCCGTTCCTATCTATACAGCATTAATAAAAGAATATGGATGAATACATATGATTTCTCAAGCCTGAGCACAACCTGCAAGTGTATAGTCTGTCCCTCTACCTGATTGACTGACTCTGGCCAACACTTAGTCAACTTTCAACTCCAAGATCCTATTTCCTTCCATTGTTCCTTGAGGAATTAGGTCGTTATTAATTAGGAAATTCCTCAATCTTGATTGTGCAATTCCTTTAGGTTGATCTTCAATTACGTGCACCACCTGTACACACGAGCATAGTCTACAACTGATAGTACACTGCCTTGGAACCTCCACCTCAACTGGGTAACTCGAATTCCCTGTGTGCAACAATTATTTTGGGTTGATTGATCAATTAACTAGTTGATCATGCAGTAGTTAAGTAGTTGATCATGCAGTGTGACTAAAGTCGCACTACACAACTTGACCTCCCACTAGTTCCTCTAACAGTTAGAACTAGTTTAATTAACAATAACTCAATTTAACTTATTTAGATTACTAAAAATTAGCAATCAGTCATGCTTAACTGAACTCAAATCAACTCGAATTATCTAAGCTAACTGGGTAACACAAGCCATGTCACTCAAGTTAACTCATCCAAGTTGTCTACTGAAATGGAAATTCGAATTTTGCCTAGTTTGACCAAGGCAAATCAAACTGAGATTTTTCTTGTTGTATTTTCAACTAGAATATCCCCGAGATACTCCAATTTTGCAAATTAAACAACTTAAACTTATGATTCTTCAAAATTTCTACTGGGCCCACAGGGCATAGAATAGACAATGGTGGCATGTACTATTAAGTCACTTCGTAATGTGAAGGTCATCGATTCAAAACTCCGTGGGAAAAATCCAGCCATGTTAAGGGTTGGTGTGACCCACATCGAGTGCGATATCCAGGTGATTTTGATGACTTAGATGCCCAAGGTCACGGTTTCTCAAGCCAAAGGTCAAGGCTGTAGTCATCTCTGGAGGACATAGACAACTTGAGCAAAAAAAAAAAATCTACTAGATTTTGGACAAAATTGATCAGAAGAAATGCTTGGAAAAGGCCCATTTCATCTATTAGTTAGACTAAGCATCAAAACATTACAAAAAAAAATAAAAAAATAAAAAAAATCATAAAAAATAACTAAATTATAACTTTATTTAAAATTATTATTATTATAATATTAACTATAAAAATAAGTAATATATAATCTTTGAATGTCGGCTTCTGTGATTCATGATCATTTACTAAGTCTCTTTCAGATAAATCACATAGAATTTTTTAAGGCCGACATTTTTAGAACCACTTACTGTGGTTCATCATATATATAATTTAAACATATATGCATTTAAGAAAACATGGAACAAGATTCTTAATCATTGAGATTTACTGCCACTTTACCATGGAGATTTGTAATCTCTAAATATACTCTTTTATAATACCATGGGAAAATAATATGGCTTATCAATACCATACTCAAAAAACTACAAGTCACTACAATTTAACTAAGAGGAAGAAAAGGGAATAACTACTTTGGAGATAAATCTTAACCTTTGATTTGTGTATACTAATATGGATATTCTAGAATATTCTATGGAGGTTAAATCTATATTGTCCACTTAATAATTTTTAATTGAAAAAATTAAAATTATAGAAAACCCATGAGGTGTTGACCAGTTGGTTTGCGTGGGGTTTAGTTCCCACCAAGTCAGAGGTTCAAACCTCATGGGGAGGGGTTGAGGATGGAAGCCATTGTAACAACCCCAGTTAAAAATCCATGTAATAAAGTTAATAAAAGAAGAATAGACCAAGGTCATGGGACATGTATTCCAAGCTGAACGTTGGGCAAAACATCCTAGTGGGTGTTCATTTGGTTATTATGGCTAAGGTAAATTGGAAAAGGCGTTGGAAAAGACTTTGAAAAGGAAAAGAGGCATTAATCGACATTTTATTTATGAAAATAAAGGAAAATAGGAGAAAAGGAAGGTGAAAGGTCACAAAATTTGCATGAGGAGGAAATTGAAGGAAAAATAGAGGAATTTGAAGAAAATAGGGGCCTCAATGATAAAAAGGATTATGAGGATCAGTTCATGGCATTTGCTAGTTATACTTTTGAAAATTCTATGGTGGAGCTCTCTCTCTATTCTTTCATACTCTTACATACTTAGAGCATTCTTGGAGCACTCTAGCATTAGAGAAAGGAGGGCAAAGGAGGGACAAAGAAGAAAAGGGAAGCAAGGATCAAGTAAGGAAGAGTTGGATAAAGTGGCTACAATAGGATCACTTGCATGTATGATTTCTTTGCTAGCTTTGGCATGCATGGTACATGCATGTGTGTATTTGGTTCTCTTACTGCCATTGGCATGGGCTTTGCTAGGTGTGAGAAGTGTTTCAGCCTTGCCTTTCCATTTCTGGATAGTCATAGTGTGATGGGGTTATTTCATTTGGTTGAGCTAGATGGTCATATGGTTTTGGAACTAGCTGGGGTGGTCTCACAAAAATTTCCAAGGGCCTAGGAATCCCTTGACCAGTAATGGTGGAACACACGGTAAAGCCTAAGGTCGGATATGGGAAAATTTCTCAAGGTATTGGTGAAGAAATCCAGAGTCATCCATGCTTGTTTAGGGCCTAGTGATCCCATGACCGGCTTTGGTAGGATTGTGGTAAATCCTGGTAGTGTATGTTTCTTTGTTTGGGCCTAGGAATCCCTTGACCAGTAATGGTGGGATATACAGTAAAGCCTGGTTGTATAGATGATGGTTTTAGGCCTAGACATCCCTTGACTGGTAATAGCGGGATATGCGGCAAAGTTCGAGGAAGCCCTTGTTGGTTTTGTTGTGAGTTCCACACTCATGCTTGGAATATGGCACAGGGGTGATTGGTTGAAAGAAAGACTTGGTTCAGCCCAATCTATGGTCAGGTGGTATGTGGAAGTCCCTAACTTGGATATGTTAATAAGATCTCTTTCCTCTTGTATTTTCATGAGTATTCATACTTGTTATTATGTGGATTTGAAGGTTGTTCTACCATTGTTATTATGTTGGTTATAAGCATGGTTTCATGATAGATTCAAGTTATGGCCCTTATCATGTTTGATTGGTAAATGAATGGTTATTGAATGCATGACCTAATAGATGTTATTGTAACTATTATGAGAAGGAATTAGACATTCTTGATGATTCTCAGATAAGTTTCAAATATCTATGTTCATATATGCATTCATGACCTGTAGATTTCATGTTCACCATGTGTTTTATGGGATGACTGTCATGGTTAGACCAAGTAACGTCCAATCCTTGATTAATTTTTGTGCTAGAGGCTTTGTTTGTGTGTCATTTACTATCATGGAAAGTTCCATCAAGTTCTGGAAAATGGTATGGAGACTAGCCCTGAAAATGTGGCTTAGATCTTGCAGTCACTAGCACAAAACTAGGTAAAAAAGACTATAGTCGCTCCCTTACATGCTTATGCATGCGACTGGAGGGGTACATTCAAATTCATGTAGTGGTATGCCAACATATAGGAGTCCATATCAGTGAAAAAGTAAATTAACTCAAGGGTTGGGCACCTGAAGTGGTTGGTTAGCTCATGGGGGTCATGTAGCTCCAAAGGAAGGTCAGTTTGGTTTCAGTTTGTCGATTCCACTTCCTTAACTGTACCTAGGAGGTTGAGTCATATCATAGTAAATATTCCCCTCATGTTTACCTTGGAAGACTGGTGAAAGTGCGTAGACATGGGAGGGGAGGTTACAAGGTGGTATCGTAGTTGGTTTCCGTTCTCTTTGGGTGATATTTGATACCATAGTGGTATCAAAGGATGGTTCAAACACTTGGACTAGATGGGCGGAATGTGTTTTTCATGCATGCATGAAGATTGTATATGTGATTGATGTGTATGCATGGTGGTGGTAATTGTTGCAATTGTGTTTTCATATAGAATTTGATGATGTTGTTGTTGGGATGTGTTTGTCATGAATGCATGTCAGTTGTATATACATTTGTTATGCATGTTAGTTTTCTATGTGATTGTTATGCATGAATGTCGGTCATGTGCATGCGTGATAGTGGCTATGGTTGTCATGTATATAGTCGATGTCATATTTTATGGTATCATGTATGATGTTGATGTGTTGGCTAAGATAAAGCAAGAGATGCAAACCATCAGAGCGAGGTTGAAGCACTGGACCTCAGGGTAAGAGAAAATCATCATAGAAGTTTGTATGTTGGGAATGCAAGTATGTTGGTTAATGGTTGCTATATGCCTTTTGGTTAGTCATTTTATTGTTGTTTTGGTTACATGCATGATAGATGCTAGTTGTTCAATGCGGTCATATGACATGCGTCAGATACTCATGAATGATAGTACCTTGTTGTTATATGCATGGTGATTATGGTCATAGAAGCTAAGATCTTGATGTTATATGTACTGTGTTAATTTGGATCATCTTGTACAGGGGGTTATGGTCACGATATTTAGGTATGAGTCGATATACTTGTGATATTGTATCATACTAATCTGGTCTAACTTGTGCAAATGTGATAGCCTCCCTAAGATACATTGAGGTATGAGTTTGATTATGTTGTCTATTTGGTTTATCTAACATGGTATGTTTATAGATTGTTTGAATGTTTGATTAATTGCATGATATGAGTACATGCCTATAAGATTGTATGAAGGAATGATATTGTTTTAAGACAGTTGTACTAATACATTATGCATCAAGACAACTGATAAGCACTTGAGTGAAAGTGCATGCTAGTGGTATTATTGTGATTAATGATTGTGAGTTGATTGTGGATTATGATCTGGTTGTAGTCTTTGTAAAGGTTGAGTTCAAATTAATATATGTTATGTCTTGATCTTGGAACATCTGACTGACATGTGTGTACAGTTGTAGGGCAACATGCTTGGCATTAACATGATAAGGTAAAAATTGATTTGTTTATATAACTAACAGTTGGGTGATGTGACAGTACACAGTAATACTTGATTGCAACAAGGAAAAAGGGTAAAAGAAATGAATTGGATGAGGCTTCCTTTGGCTACATTTGGAAACCACAATTCCAAACAAATGAACGCTTCGCATGAATACACGAAGTCTTCTTAACCTTGAATTTGTCAGATCTTATGTGGATATGTGTTATATTTGGATAGTAGTTATGGATGGATTTGTTAAGAGAATCAGAGTTCCTTGAGAGATGATATATGTACGTGTTCAGTTACAGGTCAACGTGTTGGGTACAACAAGGTAAGGTAACTGATATATTCTTATGTTTATTTATGCACTAATAGTTATGTGTTTATGGCAGTATGATGTAGGGAGTTGCATGGAAAAAGTGATTGCCCTAAAATCTTGAAGAAGGCTCGGGTTGAGCTTTCCTTTGGAAGCATTGGGAACCTATGGGGATTGATTCATGGTGTTTTTTTTCTAGTTTTTTCTTTCGGTGCTTTGTGATTTATTTGTGCTTGATCTGCAATTTTGTTTATGTCTAGTGTATAGCCATACCACTTCGTTTGTGGTGTCATATTGCTATTGGTTTTCATGGTTTTATTCTTTTTTCTTTCTTGTTCTTTCCTTTTATGTTTTGAGGGTCTTTTAAATTAGTTGGGAAAGAGGAAAGTTAAGGGAGCTCGAGGAGAGCTATGTGGAACTCAATAGGTAATGTATGACTGTAATGCCCTTCTCCCACATCTACCAAAGTAACCATCCAACCGGGGTAAACATGTGAAGATAAGTTACTATGATATGATTTGACTCCCTTTGTGTCAGCTAAGGAAGTGGAATTGACGTAAACACACCACATCAAACCTTTTGTACTTGCTACAGGACTCCAAGAATACATCCCAGTCATTCCCCTGACTAGCCCCTGGGTCCCACTAATCTTTTATACCACCAAACCCTCAGACTCTCCCTTGTTATGGACAAGGGTGCATCTAAAAACCTCCGGACTCACGCATAACATGGGTATGCATGCGTCTGGGGACTTTTCTCCTCAGACCTATACCTGCGACTCCAAGATTTGTGCCACTTTTCAAGCCCATAATCCAGGTCACTGCCCAAAAACCCCTGTAGCTTTCAGAATCCATAAATTACATGACCACAATACTTACAAATAAAAAACTAACTCCAGTACTAGGCATGACCATCCCCAACCGGGACTGACATTTTGTCAAACACTTGGCATCAATGCAATCTACAAGAAATGAATACAACGCAGAGCATAATTGACTGATAACTCATATGAGACTTGACAAGGAGGATCACCACCCTCTTCCCTTAACTATTTTAAAAATAATTGGGTCTTGCATATGTTATCTTTTGAGTTAAAAGTAAATACATGAAATAACCATGACTATAACAGTCATATAACTAAGCTTATAACCATAATTAAACCATGTAAATAGCAATGAAATAAAAACCATTAAAGCCACATATTAACAAGTACAAAAGAAAAAAAACTTAGCTTTTATTAAACACAGGAAAGAGTCAACTAGATTCAAGACTTCCACGTACCACCCGACTGTAGACATGGCTAAACCAAATATTTCTTTCAGTCAGACACCCCCATGCCATATTCCAAGAACGAATATGGGATCTCATGGGTAAACCAATCCAAAACCAACCAAGGGAATCTAGAGGTTAAACTACCTCCACCCTCACCAAACCGTGATCTCACCAAAATTGGTACTGAGATAAAAAAACCAAACCGAGCTTGGAATGCCTTCGGACTCCATCACTATCCTTGAGGATTTTTTTTGTCTCCTTGTCTCTCATACTTTACTGCAATCCACACCGGATCACTAGGCCCTAAACCGAGACACCATTCTCTGGGATTTAACACAATCCACATTGGATCACTAGACCCTAACCAAAACTCCACCCTCAAGCTTTACTGTGTATCCCACTAAAACTAGTCAAGGGCTTCCTAGGCCTTTGGGAATTTTCCTGAGACCACCTCCGCCCCAGATTCCAAAACCATCCAACAATTCCAAAAATCAAAACTGAGAAAACAATCCCATCCCACCATGGTTATCCGAAAAAAGGCAAGGCAAGGCTAAAAACCACTGTCATAACCTGACAAAACCATGTCACTTATAGAAAGAGAATCATATACCAACATGCAAAGACATGCATGTCAAAACCATATAGGAAATCACACATGCAATATGTTACCTGTAAGTATTCTTGTTGAAGCTGCTTGATCCTGCTCCTCCTTGCTTGATCTTTGCTTTCCTTTCCTTTCCTTGTCCTTCATTTTCTTTCTTTTCCCTTTCTTACTCCAAAGCTAGAATGCTCCTAGAAAACTCAAGTGTCCAAGAGTGAGAGAGAGACAGAATAATGAGAGAGCTCCAAAATTGAACTGACCAAAAGCCATCAATTTATCCTCAGAAGCCCTTTTATCAATGAGGCCTCTATTTTTTCATTTTCCATTATTTTCCTTCAATTTCCTTCTCTAGCAACTTGTGACCTTTTGCCTTCCTTTTCTCATATTTTCCTTTATTTTCATAAATAAATGTGCCAAAATACCTTTTTGCCTTTTTAATTCCTAAGCCATTTCCTTTTCCAATTTCCCTTAGCCATAAACACATCCAATGATGCCCACTAGGATATTTTTTCCCAACATTCAACTTGGAACAAGTGTCCCTTAACCGTGGTCTTATTTTTCCTTTATTAACTTTTATTACATGAAATTTTAACTAGATGTTGCTACAAACCCCTCCCCCTTGGGCAACACCATCCTCGGTGTTAAACCACACCAAGACCTCAACAAAACTGTTGAAAATCAAACATACTAACCTATGGAGCTTTATAACTTAGCTCATTGCAATATTTACAATGAATGACCCGTTCAAAAGAAAAACATCATGACAACATGACAAGATAACAACCATAGCACTTATTGGAGCTTTATAACTTAGCTCATGGTGGTATTTACATCCATATACGTATGTAAATATACCAAAACATTAGCAAAACATATACCAAACATCATAACAAAACTACTTTGCCTCCACTAGAAAACAAAGAAGGATACATGGCCCACATCTAATCTGCCATCTCCCATGTAACTTCTTTGGGCCCAAAGTGCTTCAACTGCACTTTAAATTGCTCTATGGCTCTGTTCCTAAGTATGATTCTTCCGTTGCAATATGCACTTAGGCTCCGGTTGGAATTCTCCTTTAAATACCTCTTAAGCAATGAAACATGGAAATCATCATGGACTTTCACTGTTGGAGGTAGTGCAAGTCGATAGGCCACTAGTCCAATCCTCTCAAGGATCTCAAAAGGCCCGCAATACCGTGGTGCCAACTTGGCACTTGATCCAATCCTCAAAGAGCTCTTCTTGGGCTTGATGCACAAATACACATGCTCCCTAACCTGAAACTCCTTGAATTTCCTGTGTTGGTCCACTTAACTCTTCTGTCTATCTTGTACTGCTTTTACATTCCTCTTTATAACTTGCATTTATTATTCCATGTCTGCCAACATATCCGGTCCAATAAGTACCATGTTCATTGGATCACTCTAGTTGATGGGAGTATTACAACTCCGCCCATACAGTGCCTCGAAAGGACTCATCCTCAATGACTCCTGATAACTGTTGTTGTATGCAAACTCAACCAATGGAAGATACTCCTCCCATATTCTTTGTTGGTGCATCACATGCATCCTCAGCATATCCTCCAAGATCATGTTGACCCTCTCTGTCTGTCCATCTGTCTGCTTATGATAGGTTGTACTGAAGGCCAACTCTGTACCCAAACTTGCAAATATCTCCTTCAAAAACTTGGAAGTGAACTTTGCATCCCTGTACGACACAATCTTCTTCAGAACACCCTATAATCTCACGATCTCCCTGATGAAAACCTATGCCACCTCACTAGCTGAATATGTAGTCTTCACTGGAATGAAGTGAGCTAGCTTACTCAACCTGTCGACCATGACCATAATAGAATCATGTTGTCTCACTGTCCTTAGAAAATCTGTAATGAAATCCATGGAAATGACCTCCCATTTCCATTCCATAATTATAATAGGTTGTAGTAGACCACCTTGATGCTTACACTTTGCCTTTACCTGCTGACAATCCAAACATCTACCATGAACTCTGCCACTTCCTTCTTCAAATTCGACCAATAGTAGAATAACTTCACCGTCATCAACGTCTTCTGATATCCTGGGTGACCCAAGTTTGGCTTGACATGAAACTCCTTCAAGATAAGCCACTTGAGCTCACTGCAATTTGGCACATAGATCCAGTCCCTAAATCTCACCAAACCATTTTCTGTGAGATGATAGTCTACATCTTGATCACCTGTACCTGTACATGTATCTGTAATCTGTTGTAACCTGTCGATAATCTCCATATACCTGTCATCCCGCTATTGTGCCTGAAGATCCTATCCTATATTTTTGTCCCATAAGAGCTCATAGCTTCTATATGATTCACTTATACCTTCCTGCTAAGAGCATCTGCAATCTAGTTCTCCTTTCCCTTAATGTATCTAATCTCGAAGTCAAACTCACTAAGGGTATCCAACCATCTAGCTTTCCTGGCATCTATATTCGATTGGTCGAACAAGTATCTCAACCCACTGTGATCGCTCATCAATACAAATCTACTGCCAAGAAGATAATGCCTCCACATCTTCAAGGCGTGAATAATAGCTGCCAAATTGAGATCATGAGTCACGTAGTTTTTCTCATGCTCATTCAACTTCCTGGATTCATAGCACACCACTTGTCCCTCCCGCATAAGGACTCAACCAAGTCCTCTTTTACATGCATCTGTACACACTACAAACTCTTTATCCGAATATGCAACCTTAAGGACTGGAGCATTTGTCAACAACTTCTTCGGCTGCTAAAAACTAGCTGCACATTCTTCTGTCAAGTCCAACTTCTTACCTTTCCTCTGCGAGGATGTCATAGGATATGCAATGCACGAGAAGTTCCTGATGAACCTCCTATCCTGCCAACCCCATGAATGTTCTCACCTCATCCATATTCTTAGGAGTTGCCCACTCCATGATGGCCCTTATCTTTTCTGGATCTACTGCTATGCCTTCCTTGGAAACAAAATGTCCCAAGTAATGCACCTTTGTCTGAAAGAAGTTTCACTTACTAGTTTTGGCATAGAATTGATTCTCTCTTAGCAATCTCAACAATGTTGTTAAATTCTCGCCATGCTCTTCTGCATTCTTAGAGTATATCAAGATGTCATCAATGAATGCAATAACAAACTTTTCCAGATAAGGACACAACACACTATTCATCAAACACATAAATGTAGCTGGGACATTAGTCAAACCAAATGGAACTACAACAAAATCATAATGCCCATACCTGGTCCTGAAGGCAGTCTTGTAGATATCCTCTTCTTTTATGTGTACCTGATGATATCCTGATCTCAAGTCAATCTTAGAGGACATTTTTGCTCCCTTCAACTGATCAAACAAATCATCAATCCTCGGTAATGGATACATGTTCTTAGTCATCACCTTGTTCAGTTTCCTATAATCAATGCACAATTTGAGAGCACCATCTTTCTTCTTTACAAACAACACTGGTATACCCCAAGGTGATACACTTGGCTTAATGTATCTCTTGTAAAGCATCTCCTTTAACTACAATTTCAACTCTACTAGCTTTGGGGTACTCATCATGTAAGGTGCCTTCGATGTTGGTGTTTCCCCTGGAACCAACTCAATAGAGGAATCTACTTCCCTGTGAGGAGGTAACTTTGGAATCTTTGCTCGAAACACATCCTGATACTGTTGCAATATAGGGTACCTCTTGAAGATTTATGCATCCTCAACATCTTTACCCTTTTCACTAGATATATGCACTGCAAATATCACACAACCTTTTCTGCAACTACGCTTAGCGTGCATAGTGGTAACTATCCTCATTGATGTAAGCTTCTTCTTTCCCTGCAAAATTCTCTTGTTCCCATTATCATACAAGCACTCAATGGCCTTCTTGAAGAAATCCAATTTGGTCCTGTGAAGGTACAACCAATCCATACCTAAAGGCATGTTATATGATCCCAATGGTAGTACATTCAAAAGTGTTGTCGTAGGCATACCATTTAACTCAAATGCACAAGCTCTTACCTAATGGTGAACTCTCTTCTTTGTACCTGTAGCCAACTATACCAACCAAGATTTTTCATGCACTTCTTTTCTCAAACCACACTTATCCACCGAGCCAGGATTAATACAACTATAATTAGATCCAAGATCAATAAAAATAGAAACAACTTGATCACAAAGCTTACCATCCATCTCAGTGATAGATGCCTAATGATCTGCCTGCCTGTTTTCCATAGCTGCATAAATCCAAGGAATGTTATGACCAACATCCCCAATTGTATGTGCCTCTTGAGCATTATAGATCTAGGGTCTACCACTATGATACTACAGACAATCCCTCTTATGATGATCCTTGTCACATATCCAACACTGCAACAATGTTCTACCATCGCTCGTAGTTTGCTGCTCTCCATGTCCCTTCTCAACTGGATTGAACTTCGTTTAAGGGGCTACATTTTCTTTCTCACCTGCATCTAGAGGTCTTCCCCATTTTGGTGGCCATTTTCTTTTAACTTTCTCATTTTCTTTCAGTTCACACTTAGGATCAACTTTGCGCTTCAACTTCTCATAGCAATGTTTTAGCTTTCGGATGGCCTCCTCCAATGATCTAGGCCCATCAAACTCAATTTGGTCTTTGTATTCTATTGGAAATCCAATGATAAATCTATGAACCTTAGCCTTCTCCTCCTTGAGGTAAGGCACATATCTCAACAGATCCAAGAACTTGCTAGTATACTCATCATCCGTCATGGAACTCATCTGCAACTCATAAAACTCCTTATCTCTATCATCATAGTGCCTTTCTGACAAATACTTCTTCTTGAAGAGCCTCTCAAACTCATTCCAGGTCAATTCATCCTCCCGAATACCTTTAACATTCTTCACATCCTCCCACCAAATATCTGCTTTCCCTTTAAGACTAAAAGTGGCTATCTTTTCTTTCATGTTCTCTGAATATTCGTGCAATCTGAAGAACTTCCTCATACCAAGCAACCATGCCTCTACATTTTATGATTTCTTCATCTCTCCATTGAATGTAGGTGGATTTTCTTTCTTCAACTCATCCGGAAAATATCCCTTGTCACTCCTCCTATAAGGATGATAACGATAATTATCATAATTCCTATCAGAACCAGAACTAGAATAGTACCTATGTCTATCGCCCCTCCTATTCGGAGTGTCCAAGGTCCTGCCATCTCTGATCATGTCCTCTCCATCTAACTTGTACTCACCATGAGACTTGTTGATCTGTCCTCTTGTTCATGGTTGATCTGAAGTGGTCCCTGTCACTGCAATTATAATAAACTATGAATTATCACTACATTTACCTCTACTTGTTTTTCTTGTACCTGTATGATTTTGTCATTGTATGCCTTACAACTCCTTAATTATGCCTTTAATATTCTTAGTGTGTCTTCCAAATCAGAAGAGTGTGTAACACCACACTTCTCATCTGATCCATAGGGAGAGTCTCAGGAACTATAGTCTACCGTCTTGCTAGTCATCTTATATATTCTTCCTGTAAGGTATATCATGTTAGCTAAACCAAATCACAATGAACCAATATACCTTAGCATAATTTGGGGAGGATACCTCATCTGCAAGATTAAATAATTGGCATAATACATGTATAACATAATCATGACAACATATAGGAATATAACACATAAGCATATAAGCATAAAACCATCATTCTAGTTAGAGTCTAGTCATCCATGACCATATCAACTACACATACCATGACCTCTTGCATGGAAACAACCACCACATCACTGTACACTTGACCACATGTGAATACTAACGTGCATAAATAATGCACAATCAACCATACATTCATGACGACCTCACTGCAACCATAAACCATACCATACAATTACAACAAGCACATGGTCTTACACACAAGAAACACATATGCAACCAACATGAATGCATGACAACACATAGCCCATCTAGTATGAGGGGTGAACCATGCTTTATTACCACTTTGTAATGCCCTCCTCCCACATTCCCCAAGTAATCGAACAACTAGGGTAAACATGTGACGAGAAGTTACTATGATATGATTCGACATCCTATTTGTCAATTAAGGAAGTGGAATCGACAGAAACACACCATACCAAACCTTCTGCACCAGTTATAGGATTCCTAAAACACATCCCAAGCATTCCCCTAACCAACCCCTGGGTCCCATTGAGCTTTTAGACCACTAAAACCCTAGAAACTCCCTTCATATGGACAAGGGTGCATCTGAAAACCTCTAGATGCATGCACAACATGGGTATGCATGCGTCTGGGGACTTTTCTCCTCAAACTTGTACCCAGGACTCTAGGATTTGTTGCCACTTTTCAAGCTCATAATCTAGATCACTACCCAGAAACCCCTATAGCTTTCAGAATCCATAAATTACATGACCATAAGACCTACAAATCAAAAACTAACTCCAGTACTAGGCTTGACCATCCCCAACTAGGACTGACATTTTGTCAAACACTTGGCATCAATGCAATCTATAGGAAATGAATACAACACAAAGCATAAATGACTGATAACTCATATGAGATTTGATAAGAAGGATCACCACCCTCTTATCTTAACTGTTTTTACATCAATTATGTCTTGCATCCATTATCCTTTTAGTTACAAGTAAATACATGAAATAACCAAGGCTATAACCAATCTTATAACTAGTATTAAACCATGTAAATAACAATGAAATGACATCCATTAAAGCCACATATTAACAAGTACAAAATCAAGAGAAATTAGCTTTTATTAAACATAGGCAAGAGTCGACCAAGTTTGGGACTTCCACGTACCACCCGACCGTAGACATGGTTGAACCAAATATTTCTTTCATCCAGTCACCCCCATGCCATATTCCAAGCATGAATGTGGGGTCTCATTGGTAAACCAATCCAAAACCAACCAAGGGAATCCAGAGGTAAAACCACCTCCACCCTTACCAAACCTTGATCTCACCAAAACTGGCACCGAGATCACAAAACCAAACCAAGCTTGGAATGCCTCCAGACTCCAATACTATCCTTCGGGAATTTTTTTGTCTCCTTGTCTCTCAGGCTTTACCACAATCCACATCGGATCACTAGGACCTAAACGAGACACTAGTCTTTGGGCTTTACCGAAATCCACACCGGAGGACTAGGCCCTAACCGAGACTCCACCCTCAGGCTTTACCGTGTATCTTGCCAAAACTGGTCAAGGGATTCCTAGGCCTTTGGGAATTTTCCTGAGACCACCTCTGCCTCGAATTCTTAAACCATCTGATAATTCCAAAGCTCAAAATTGAGAAAACAACCCCATCACACCATGGATATCCTGAAAAAGGCTGTAGGTTTTAACCCCGTACAGAAATTACTTGCATACGAATTCTAAATCACAGAAAAATAAACAATGCGAGAGCATAACACATAAAAACACATATGCACAGAGATTTTTCCCTAGATCCCAAAACCGGGACTACCAGCTTGATTTTTCATTATATTCCTTTCAATGTTACAATAGATATTTATGCATGCCGAAACATCCAATACCATGGACCGAAAAACCATCACGTCCAATACCATGGAACGAAAACCATCGCATCCAAAGAACATGTGCGAAAATCACGCACAAAACCATAGGTGGGTCCGCCCAACCTAACATAGGTTCCAAAACCAAAATTTTCCGGGGCGTTGCCTCGGACCCCATAAAGTGGGGTTACGGGTACCCCTCAAACCCCCTGTTAACTATGTGGAAAGAATATAACACAACCCAACACAAAGTACCTACGGATCAACACCAAAAGAATTATCAAGCAAAAGGTTAAGTTCTAAAGGCAAAATGCAAATTTATTTCAAACATCAAGTCATAAACATAAATCATGTATAATATGAATGATCATATGTCTCCTTAAAAAGTCATCATTTGATTTGACTACCACTTCATGATACCACATCTCCGCCACATCTTCCACATTCGATACCAAACGGTCAATAATGATTTCATCATACCACACCTCCACTACTTCATACTTAAATGGTCTCTAATAACTCCATCTATTAACGGTCAAATCCACGACGTGACCAACGTATTCACATCTCTCCAAACCCTCACCGTCTACTTATTACATACAAACCCATAGTTCTTTTTCACCATACCCACAGTCAGTCCATTTCATAGACCAAGAGAGTAATCCCGAAGGTTAGAAAATTCTACGAAACAGAGACCATGGGACTCATTGTCACAGCAGAGCCCATAGGGGCAAAGTTTATGGAAGGGTACCCATAACTTAAGGAGATGCTGCAAAAGACTAGATGGCTCAATTTCATTGAAAAATTTGATGGATATCACAAGGAGATCACAAAATATTTTGGTAGATCATTTGATGGTACGGAAGTAGAGATTGGAGACATTAAGTTTGTAGTAATAGAATCTTACATAGCAAATGCTACAGAACTTCCAAGACTTTGTGAGAGATGGTTCAAAAACAAAGAATTTCACAGTGAATCATGGAAGGTAATCCTCAGGAACGCAGGTATGGATGTCACTGTGTTTAGAAAAGGAATTCCTATTTCAGCCCTTAAAAATAAATGGAGAAGCATGTGTTTGATATTACAAAAATTTATTACCTATAAGGGAAGATTCGGATGCATGTATGTTTATCATATACGTTTATTGATGAACTTTCTAGAAAATGGAAACATCAACCTCCCTTTCTTCCTTCTAAACAATCTAAGGAGGATGGCTTTAAATGTACAGAAGAAAATAGAATCCCTGGAGACAACCATGTACCATCATGGGTTGGTCAAAATACTGGTTGAGGATCATTTGAAAAGAATAGGAGATAGTTGGGAAAATTTTCTGATAAGAAACCATTTCCAAGAGGCACCGAAATCTCCTGAAGAAGATAATATCATAAAGAGTAGGAGAAAGAAGACTAAACTAACCATTCAAAGCAACCTTCAGCCCTCAGTACAGAAAAATGATGAATAACCAATCTCTGAAAAATTAACAAAGGTTAGGGAGCAAATCAAGCAGAAGAGGAAGATAAAAAAGAAAGCTGGTGGAATTACTGAGAAAAAACCTGAATCTCCATTACAACAAGATGATGAACAAATAATATCTGAAAAGTTGACAAAGATTAGGAAACAAATCAATAGGAAGGAAAATATAGGAAAGGAGAAAAAGGGTACAAAGGAGGAGAACATAAACCCCTTACAACTTAGAAGGAGTTCTAGACTCTGAGGTATGGTAAAGAAGGTATCATCAAAGGGAATAGAGTTCATAAATCTAGAAGAAGAAACCCCAGTACCATCTCCTAAAAATGTTCCATTTACATACAGTCCTCAAAACTCTCCTAAAAAATATTTTCAAGGCAGCCCCAGCAGAAGATCCCCAGGCATAGACCCAGTGCAGCAACAGATTTATGATTATATAGAATCACTAGAAAAGAAAAGTGTCTCAATGGATCGAAGATCCTCAGCCAATCCAGAACAATCTGTCAATCCACAAGAACCTTTGACTGACTCTCTCAAACAGGAAATCTATGAGTTAGAGATATTGGACAGGCATATCAAGAAAGAAAATGAAACCATGAAGGAACAAAGCAAATTGGATAAAGCCATTCATGATAATACAATACTGCACCTAGGGCTATGGTACAAGAAGAATAGGAATTTGAAGAGGAAGAATAGAAACTTGAATAAAATAGTCATCAACCTTAAATACAACGTTTATCTCATGAAGAAACCCAAGATGGTAGTCACTTCAAAGAGGAGAAAGAGAAGAAAGTTAGATGTACTAGCAGAGGTATCTGAGTAGATGCAATAGGAAAGAAGAGTTCACAAGTTTGGAAAAATTGCATGGCGACATGCAATGATTTTGTAGTGGGGGTATGTTGGACCACAAAATTACTCTCTTTGACAACTTTTCTCACTTATTTCTCTTGTTTTTCCATAAAAGACAAATCCCCATCACTGATAAATGATAGATTTTGTCTCAAGGAATACATTAAATGATTGACATGTTATACTTTTATGTTTTTTCTATTTGAAATAATTTTTTGCAAATTAGCTATGGAATGTAGCCCATTCTGCAGCTAACTATGTGTTTCATAGCTACTTCCATGGTTGAACAGGTTACAGGTGTCAAACAAGGAAACCTGCCACATGGGCATCTTTAGAATTGTCTCGACATAGATCCTATCCTAGTCACCTAGTCCAAATCGACAAAAAAACCAGCTCAAGACCACAGTCATTGGTGGAGTCAAATGAAGAAACCCAGGAGAAATAGGACTCTGTGTCCACTCTTCGTGGCTAATTAATAAATCCAACAGTTTTGTTGTAGCATTAACTCGAACCAACCATCGATGATAACAATTTCATGCAACTATCTTGCTTACTTAAAGTCACTATAGCTGATCAACCATTTACGTAGATCTGTTGCAATATGTGGAGACCACCTGTAGCTAAATTCTCTGAAAAGATAGTTAAGAATGTTTTCTTTAAATATCAGTTGTACAGAACTGAAAAAGAGTTCAAATTTTTGTATGTATTAAGCTCAGACTTACAGCATGGTAATTTTGGAACTTATTTTCCTGTTAATAATATGAAGCCGTGTTTGACCAAGTGAACATTTGAAAGAGTATCTTCAGCTAGTTAACATCTCAACTCAGTCAGTTGTAGAGGGCCCTTGCATTGAAGGAGGTTTTTTTTTTCTTTTTTTATTTTATTTTGTTTACTGTTCAGTTTAGTTTCATTATTTACTTTTAACAGTATTTGTACTTTAGGTTGATTCCCTGTAGTTTGTTTTCTTTTAATTCTGTTCAGTAGCATAATGTTAGAATTCAATGGTGCAGTCTTGTTTCTCCTATCTATTTCATAAATGAAACTTGTTTTGTTTTAATAGGGTAAGGTGGAAAAGTAAAAAGGATGCATTGTTGATTAGTTTACTTACTGTTTGTTTCCTTTGTTATTTATTTCCTAGTTCAGATTGCTAATGCACTGTGTGAATAAATATTTTTGGTCACCATTTCAAGCTGACATTCATCCTAAACTAAATGGTTAAACATTCACTTCACATGAGGATTGAAATCAATTAGTTACTCTCTGCATATTTGATTTAGTTCT
>APFE031672342.1:5906-31701 GCA_000404065.3 Pinus taeda | reverse complement strand
CTAAGAACCTTCCATGGTTTATATACTCATTGCGTATGTATATCAGAGATATCCAATCCATATATTATATCAGATAAAGATCTCAGCATCTACAAATCAATATTATATGTCAAGGATAAGCTATCTCAATGCATGCCCACCTCCTTAGCAGAGATGCCAACTACGCATAATGCCATGAGAAGCTTCAATACTGTTGAAGTCACCATGAAATATTTCATCCAAGTTTGTGATAATAGGCCCAGTCCTAGATCCATGATGTTTCTGAACAAATAAAACAATGGTGCTGAAGCTCTTCTCTTTTCTTCACTTCCTTTACGCAAACACACACAAAGTATTAGTCTGGCCATCAATAAATGGCAATCCTTATAATAAATATGAAAATAATAATATATGGTGAGTATTATAAAAAAATGATTTATTGAATTTTGAGAATGGAAGATATTGTTTAGATTTGTATTAAAGTTTATTTTGACCATAGAAAATTATTAAAAGAAGTGTTTTATTATTATTATAGTTTTGGTATTTTAAATGAGCAAAGAGATTGATAGCGTGGTAAATATTATAAAATTTAGATTTACAATGAGTATATTTTGATGGATAATATAAGAGAAAGTGCATTTTATTTTCATCTTTTTAATGTCATAAAGATGAGAGACTCTTTCATCCTAAGAACTTTTAGGGATTAACAAATGCTCAATTTTACTATGACCTCTTTTTTAATCTTCTAATGGTCTAGCCAAGATCTCGTATCCTTATGCCATCTACACTTAAGCCGAAGGTGGTTTTGCTTAGAGCTTGCCTTAAATAACTAGTCATAGTCATGCACCCAATGGCGGAAATGTTTGCTTAGATGGGTAAGATAACATAAGGTGTATTCCTTTTAATTTTCAGATTATACTTTATATATTGCTTTTGGATCAATGTTATCTTTCTCAACTACTCACTGAAGATACTTCATCTCCAAACCTCACATCCATATAAAGTAGAGGTAATAGGAGTCTCAAATAGGAATTTTTTTTTAATGTCATATGCAAAAATCAATATTTTTATGCTTATAAGCATGTTTATTTTGGAATAGGGCTTTGAGAACTTTAATTTAATTATTAATAATTATTTATTGGATGGTAGAGATTCAACCTTCATGGAATATTCTAAAATATTTTTAGTAGTGTTCACAAATCAAAGATTGAGATTTATCTCTAAGTACTAATGAATTCTTGTTTTTTTAATTAAACTGATTAATTAAAACAAATATCATATAAACAAGTGTCATATGAAAGGAGTTATGATTTTTTGGGCATGTGTTATTGATAAGCCATGGTATATGGCCATGGTATTGTAACAAATCCTATTTACAAATTAAAGATCTCCATGACAAAATGTAATTGAATCTCCATGATTAAGAATTTTGTGAGAGATTTTTTTAAATGTATATATGTTTAACCTATATATTAATTCTTTTTCTTAATAATAAAAAAATAAAGTTGTAATTGAGTTAAATTTTATGATTTTAAAATTTTAGTAACGTATGAGATGTATTATGAAATAAGTGCTTTGATACTTATTATGGTTTGATGTTTATTAACATTTATCAACTATTTAATTTATATAATTGCATTCCACAAGGAACAACGCGAGGAAATAGGAGCTTGGAGGGTAGAGAGGAAGGCTAGAGAGAAGCCAAGATTGCCTGTGAGCATCTGTGAGGATTATACTGAGAGATGGATAGTCGTGAGAGCTAAGGCTTTGTATAATTCCTATGTATTTCCACCATGTATGATAATACAATAGCGTGGGGTTTTCTTAGCTAAAGTTTTCCCCAAAGTATTTTCATGTGTATTGTGCCATTGATTCTTCTTCTCCTTGTTATATTGTTCAGCTCAATCTTTAAGTTTCCACAAATTGATAGTAGAATTAGGTTCTAGTATTCTGCTTTGATTTATATTGCATTATCGGGTTAACCTATCACATATTTTCTACATGGTATCAGAGCTGTGAAAAGTATATTGAGAAGAGAATTTGAAGTTTGAAGTTCGGGGTTGCAGGTGCAAATCGAAATCATATCATACTTCAAGGTTGGCCAATGGCATTCTATGGCTTGAGACTCGAGTATGTCTTGGAAGGTAGCTCGAATTACATAGCATGAAAAGATAGAATGGAGGGTGTATTAGAAGACAATGGCTTGAAGGAATTCATTGATTAAGAAATCCCAAAGCCATCTTCAACTAATTCACAAGAGTTGGCTGAGTGGAAGAAGTGTGTGGCGAAGGTGAGATGGATGATCCTTGAGGGAGTTCGAGACCATATTGTCTCGAGTCTCCATGGGAAGGATACTCCATATTCAATGTGGAAGACATTGAAGGACCTCTACTAGAACAATAGCGACTAAAGGAAATTGACGCTCAAGGATAAGCTTCGAAGAATCAAGATGGAGAATGGCGAGACTATTTCCACATATCTGAACAAGCTCACCACCTGCAGAGATGAGCTTGGCAGTGTGGGAATAACTACTGCCAATGATGACATGGCGAACCTCACTCTCCTTGGCCTTCCAAAGAGTTGGAATAGCTACTAGGACTCTTTGAATGGAAGGGAGAAACTGACGGATTGGGAATGACTGTGGTTGGATCTTATGTAGGAGGAGATCAAGAGGAGCACACGAGATGGTTCTTCATCCAAGAATGATGACAAAGAAAATCTGGCATTAACAAGTAAGGCATGGAAAGGGAAGGGGTGACATGCTTAAAGTAATATGCTTTAATTGTCACAAGATGGGACATTATGTGAATAATTTCCCATCGAAGAAGTCAAAGAAGGGATCCTCGGAAGGATCGGAAGGTGAGGCATTAGCCTCTCAGTTTGAAATGGACTTTATGCTCATCGCATGCATAGTGTCATTGATGATGGGTTGTGTCTGGTATCTCGACAATGGAGCCTCATTCTACATGACACAATATAAATTTATTCAGTTCCTTGGAGGAGAAAGACCTCAAGATGTGCATAGAGATGGGTGACAATGGAAGGTATAATGTTTCACGAGTCGGCACGATTTCTTTTCAGAGGGAGCATGGAGCTCCTCTCACCTTGATAGATGTGATGTATGTGCCTGGACTAAAGAAGAACTTTGTATCGGTCACAATGTTGGAGGAAAAAGAATACGATGTTCTCTTCAGTAAAGGAAAGGCATTCCTAAGGCACATAGACATGGTTCAGACTAAGAGGATAGGGATTCGGGTGAAGAATCTCTATAAACTAGGGGTAGATGATTGTGCAACATTGAGTACAAAAGCAGAATTGGTGCAAAGCTAAGACATTGGCGAGTTGTGGCACATGCGGTTGGGCCATTTGCATCATGGGGCTTTGAAGATAATGCAACATATATATAAAGGACTTCCCAAAGGTAAACTTGAGCAAGTTGACATGTGCAAAGGTTGTACCTTGGGAAAGTACACCAAGTCTTCCTTTCATGATCAAGACAGTTGAGCAGAGGCTATCTTAGAGTGAGTTCATACTTATTTGTGTGGACCATTCTCGATGGCATCCACAATGAAGCAAAGGTATTATGTGATTTTCATTGATGACTATTCTTGTAAATGTTGGATTTATTTCATGCAGAAGAAGGACCAAAACTTCACAAAGTTTTGTGAGTTCAAAGCTTTTGTCAAGAAAGAGTCAGGGAAGAAGATCAAGGCCTTGAGAAGCGACAACAGTGGAGAATATGTCTCTCAAGAGTTTAAGGAATTTTGTGCAGCGGAAGGAATTAAACAAGAGTTGATGACACCTCATAACCCACTGCAAAATGGGGTGGCAGAGAGGAAGAATAGAACTATTGTAGGGATAGCACGGGCAATGATGCATGACCAAGGCCTACCACTTCACTTGTGGGCTGACACATGCAACACAACGGTCTATTTGTAGAATAGAAGCCTGCATCACATACTTGTGATGAAGACACTAGAGGAATCTTCCTCCGGTAAGAGACCAGATGTGGATCACTTCAGGATGTTTGGCTCATCGGTATATTGCCATGTGACAAAGGATGCATGGAAGAAGCTTGAACCGACAACAAAGTTGGGGATATTTGTGGGGTACACTGATACACCTCACAATTATCGGGTGTACTTGCCTACCAGTCGGAGGACAATGGTTCGCAGACATCTCAAGTTTGATGAGCAGAAGGCCATGCAAGTTTCCCTTGAGAGGGAGCTCCAACTACAGGCTGTGGAGGAACTGTTGGTTCCTAAGGAGGAGGAGCCTCACACTGATGTGGAGCAGCCACATGCAGAGGATCCGGGAGTGGAGAAATCCACTCAAGCAGAGTCTTCCATAGATGGATGGAAGTGCATAAGAGATGCTGACATATTGTTGGAGGATGCGAGAGAGAATGTGGGGGCACCATCTTCTCAGCGTAGACAGAGGAGGTCACCTGAGAGGTACATTGGATACATGGCCCTTGCTGGGGAATGTGTTGAGACCGATCCATCTTCCTTTGAGGAAGCAGTGCAGCAGCCGATTTGGGTTGATGCTATGGTGGAGGAGTATGAATCCATAGCTCGTAACAATGTTTGGGACGTGGTTCTAGGACCAGAGAACAAGTCAGTTGTGAGTTCCTATTGGATTTACAAGGTAAAGCAAGCTGTTGATGGTAGTGTGGAGAAGCATAAGACAAGATTTGTTACCCGTGGCTTTTCACAAGTCGAGGGGATTGACTATGATGAGACTTTTGCTCTTGTCACAAGGTACTCATCTATCAGATCTATGTTGGCACTATCAGCACAGATGGGTTGGAAGATCCATTAGATGGATGTGAAGACTGCATTCCTCAATGGCCAGATTGAGGAAGAGGTGTACATAGAGCAGCCGGAAGGTTTTGAGACATGCGATCATGAGTCACATGTGTGCCGACTCAAGAGTGAATTGTACGAGCTGAAGCAAGCACCTTGTGCTTGGTACACTAGGATAGAAAACTACTTCACCAAGTTGGGCTTCACAAAGAGTGAAGCGGATGTAAACCTGTACCACATTGTGGTGAAAGGTAAGTTGTTGATCATCGTACTTTATGTTGATGATCTCATTTTGACTGGTGATGATCAGTTGATCGTGTCTTACAAGGAGGACCTTGCAAGAGAATTCGAGATGAAAGACATGGGTCTCATGCATTACTTCCTTGGCATGGAAGTGTGGTAGAAGGATGGGGAGTTGTTTGTGTCTTAGGGCAAGTATGCCAACGAGATACTCAGGAGATTCCACATGGAGAAGTGCAAGCCCATGCAGACTCCTCTAGTAGGTAACTGGAGGAAGGAGGTTGCTACTTCAAAATAAGTGTAGAGGCTACTGTGTATAGGCAACTTGTGGGTTCATTGATGTACTTAGTGAACACATGACTAGATTTGTGCTATGTGGTGAACCAGTTGAGTCAAGCAATGGTTTAGCCTACCAAGATGTTTTGGAAGGTGACAAAGCATGTATTGAGATACCTCAGAGGCACATCTCAGTATGGATTATGGTACAGACAGACAGAGGGAGTGAAGCTACAGGGCTTCACTGATGCAGATTGGGCAGGGAGTCCATCATATCAAAAGAGCACATCAGGAGGGATTTTCGACCTTGGGTCAGCTGCAGTTTCTTGGTACAGCAGGAAATAGAGGCCGGTTGCACTTAGCTTGGTAGAGGTAGAATACATGGCTGCAAATTAGGCAGCATGTGAGGCCATCTAGATGCGTAAAATCCTAGTTGGTTTGTTTGATCAAAGGATGGATCCAACTGTGATCCATTGTGATAATCAGAGTTGTATCAAACTCTTTGAGAATTCAGTATTTTATGATAGGTCCAAGCACATTGACATCTGATATCATCTTCTCAGAGAATGTGTAGCGAGGAGGATCATGTTGGTGACAGAGGAGCAAGATGTTGACATTTTGACAAAGGCATTGTCAAAGTGTAAATTCGATTTCCTTAGGGACAGGATCAGGATGGCAGATAATCCATTTCTTGTTGAGAGAGAGTGTTGAAATATGGAAACAAGAATATTCCAATTTAATTTGTCCTTGAATTAAATTTTGAATTAAAATCAAATTTAGTCTTAACAGCTACTTGGAAATAATTAATTAATTTATTTTAAATTAATTAGTTGGAGAAATTCAAGTTAGAAGTCTTTTTTAAGTCATGCAAGAGTTATCTCTTAAATTAAGGAGATAAGATTGAATTATATTTGAGTTGTAATTAGTTAACTCAATTTAATGAGTTAAGTCTAGTTAAATTAGTTCCAAACTGTTTGAGGAACTAATATTGAGTTAACATTCAGTTGATGCATTAATGCACTCAATTAGTGCTACTCCAGTTAACTGAAGATTCCCTCATCAGAAACCCATGCATATCTATTCTGAGAAAGACCCAGTTGAGATTAATGTTCAAGGATAGTGTACTATTAGTTGCATGTGTTTTCTCATGGAGAAAACTCATGCATGCAGTCAAGGATTCATCCTTGAGGATTTTGCAGTTTTGGAGGAAGGGTTTTCCACTTAGTAACAGGAAAATCATCCACAAGGAACAACGCAACGAAATAGGAGCTTGGAGGTCAGAGAGGAAGGTTGTAGAGAAGCCAAGATTGCCTGTGAGCATCTGTGAGGATTGTACTGAGAGCTGGCTAGCTATGAGAGCTAAGGCTTTGTATAATTCCTATGTATTTCCACCATGTATGATAATATAATAGTGTGGGGTTTTTTTAGCTGAGGCTTTCCCCAAAGTATTTTCATGTGTATTGTTCCATTGATTCTTCTTCTTCTGGTTATATTGTTCAGCTCGATCGAATTACCCATAAGACCGCTACAAACAACGCCCACACATCGAAGCTAGCACTGTTCCTCACCACCTTCCTTTCACCATTGCTCAAACTCTCTGCCTTATGAATTCCCACACAACTAGTCGCCTGACAAGCTCCCCACTAAGACCCAAGCTCAATGACAAAGGGATCCACTTTGAGATGAAATCCAGAATATGCTCGACTACAATCTTAACACATAAATGCCATAGAGTACTTAATCGTTGTTTTGTGAGCATCCATCTAGATCCCTAAAGCACAACTGTTAAGGTTGTTGTTAATACCAACAAGCTGTCGTATAAACTAAAATTACTCCTCATGAATTGCAGCATAGAATCCACTTTCCAAACGATTGCATTTCCAATGTCACGAAGGAGGCATAGGGTGAGGAGCCCTCGCCACGCTTCCCAACGTCTCATCATTTGGCACGCCATTGAGTTAAATGATTATTAAATTAATAAAAAATTAAGTTAAAATATCTTTAAATATAAAATTATAACCATATATGTCAGTGGTGTTTATTTTTATTAATTGGAAAGACTCTTTGTTATCTAAATAATAATTATTATACTCCACCAAAAAATACATAATAAACTTTATTGTAATGGCTTTAAATAATCTTATAAAATTATTCTCTTTATAATATAAAAATAGATATTGTTTATTTAAAATATTAAAAAAAACAAAAAACTACTATATTTATATAAATCTCATTATTATAGTCTAACCATTTCAATATTATTCCATTAAAATGATCACAAAATCTACTTTAAAATAAATAGACTATTCATTTTTTAGAAAGACATTACAAATTCAAAAGGAAATTATAAAAGAAAGACCAAAAATTCAAAAGTTTGTTGAAAATCGTAAAAAAATCTACTAAAGGTCAAAAGTTAGTTACATGGTATAAATGGCAGTAGTCTATAACGCGACTTTTTGAAAGCTTTTCCGGCAGATATTTCCGGTCAAAATCCGGTAGCAATTCATTGGAATCTCAAGTTTGATAGCTAGTTTCTGCACAATCAATGGCTCCCAGGGGTTTTTCAGGGCGCTGAATCCAAATATGCAGTTAAAAAACCATTTTAACTGCTAAAAATCAAGATTTAACCTCATTTCTTTCGCCGGATTCCGTCACCAAAATCTCCAAAAAGTCGCATTATAGACAACTCCGTATAAATGTAGAAAAAATCATAGCTACGAGATGGAGAACAATACAAGGTAGCGACTAGTGGGAGGGGCTGATGGACAAATGTGCTACTTACCAGTGTTAATTATTTTTAATCCTAACATTTTATGTACATTATTGTACTTTAAAGAGTTTTGAAATTACAAAGGGAGTAAAACTAGCCAATCACACGATACTTAAGTTATCTATAAATGGATGGAATTCCAAAATTCCTTTTTAAATAAATAATATTTTGACTCCACACTAAAATACTGCCCAATATTAAATTTATTAACTCTTTTAATCATAAAATTCTCCAAGTTAGGAAAATTATGTGATTAACCCTTTTTATCATAAAATTGAGTGAAAAAAAACAACGTGGATGAAAACACCACAGAAAACGAGCATGAGGCCACCAAAATGGAAACGACAATGAACTTTTAAATTAAAATGGAAATAAAATGCATTCAACAATATAGGTTAGTATTACTTTTTAATAAGCAATTTCTTATATTCTAAATAAAACTGTAAACAGCACAATGCACATGACTACACAAATATCATATTCTAATCTTGGCTATATCATATTCCTTATAATCTTTGCTTTCTAGGATTGGATATTAAAATTAAATTTGAAAATAATGGAGAAATGAATAGTTAGGTTGTTTGGATTTTGGTTGTAATTAGGAATTAGATCTTATTATTTAGGAGTTGTTTCATCTCCTTAACTAAATGCATTTATATACGACATAGGAGGTTGTTTCATCTTCCTAACTAAATGTATTTGTATAAGACATGTAATTTTTGTTTCTTCACTTAATGTGAAGGCAACGTTGTGGTAACCTTAGGGGCTCCCCACTTGAGTGTTGTGGGGTTTATTCATTAGTTTTATCTCTCTATTTTTTTTAATTGGTGTTAGAGCCAATGAGGGTTGGGTCTGTGGAACTATTGACTGTGGCACGTGCGCTAGATTGGTGTGCTATTAACGTTGGGCACTGAGCATGACTGCACACCCAAGTATGATCGCTGAGGCTCATTGATGAGAGCTTGTTGATTTGCGTGGGCATTTGTGGATGTGAGAATGGCCAATAGTGGCAGCTGATCCGCGTGGGCTGTTGGAAGGTTTATTATGTGTTTGGACACTAACCTGAGCATTGAGTGATCTACATGCAGTAAAACTAATGTGGTAAATCATTTCCAGCTACCTACGTGGAAATCTGAAGTGTATAGCTAGCAACATGAATGTTTTTTGAAGCCCATGCTATTGTTTTCTGAAGTGGCCACCAATGGTAAAGACATTGTGAAGGGTCCAGCGTTGTAAACATGGAACAACTAGTGAGCTGGATTACCAACCACTGTTGACTTTTGTTGAATTGAGGCTTTTGTAATCCATATCAAGTTTATGAGAAAAAAATTTCAGCGTAATGTTCTATTATGTGATTTACGCCCAAAAACTTTTCTCATAAACTGTTGACTTTGTTTCTTAAAGAGGTTGATCTTCTAATGGAGGTCAGAGAATCATTGCCAGTGGTGAGCCAACGTGGAGCTTTGGCGCTGGATATGGAGTGTCGTAGCAAACAAAAGACAAGTAAGTGATTTGAGGTTTGAGGCTTGATTTAATTTGAGTCGAGTCGAGTGGTATAGTTGGTGGCTCAATTCCAATTTTGCGTGAGTGACTTGTAGCTTGAGCCTGGAGAGGAGTTGATTTGACCATAGTCAGAGTTGGTGATCATTAATTTTATTTTATTTTGTTTTGTTTAGATCAGTACTTCTGTCCACAAGGAGGAAAGTGCGTCGAAGAGCGAAAACTTATGAAACACCAGAATTCTGCAACATGAAGCATGAGCTTAGTATCAAGAGGAGCGTCAGGTCAGTTTGGCCAGTTGGAATAGTTGAGCATTGGTCTTTAGATTATGGAAAAAGGAAATTTGGAAATGCTGACTTATTATATGGAATTTGTAATATGGTGATCAACCATATTTTTTACTTTTAACATATTTTTTTTCGTAGCATATATATGGTTTTAAGGGTGTGATAAATTTCATTAAAACAATGGGTGAATTCCATTTTAAAGGTTGATTTTTTTTTTTGTAATTCTAAAGTTACAATTGTGTATCTTGTGGATATTTATGAGAGATCTTTTTTTCCTACAATTATATTGGGAGTTGTTGCTGGTACTCGTGAAGTGTAGAGTAAGAAGCTAAGTGTTGTTGAAGGTTGGAACTCCCAATTAAGATGGAAAATCCACTTGCAAAAACATATCTTAATGAGGCCAATAAGTTGGTTGGATCCAATTATATTAATTGGAAATTCAAATTGCATACATTGTTGGAAGGATATGGTGCTTGGACCATCAAAAAGGGAGAAGAGGCAAAACCTATTGTAGGCTCGACAACTGCATCGATTCAAGGTTGGGAGAAGCAAGAGAACAAAGCAAAGGTATTATTAAGAATGTTCCTGAAATATAATATAATTCCTTATATTCGAGATTGTCAGAGCTCTAATGCAACTTAGGATACATTAAAGGAGTCGTATGAAACTAAAAATATAAATCAAGTCCTCTTTCTAAAGAGTAAGCTCATGTATATTAAAATGGAAGAGAATGAATCTGTTAGTGCCTTTATTTCCATAATTAAAGATTTGAAAGATAAATAGGGCAATATAGGATAATCAATACCTAATACCGATCTTGTGACAATCACATTAAATGGAATGTCAGAGGATCATCATATTTTTATTACAAATCTTGCAGCACGGGAGAAAGCACCAAATTTTGAGGAATTGACAGGTATACTCATGTAGGAAGAAGAGAGGCACAAGAATTTTAAGTATCAGAATCAAAACTTGGCACTTGTGACAAAGAAGAAAATCTTCAAAGGGAAAAAAAGGAGTAGGATGTAAAGGTGGAAGTTCATCTCAAGAAAGGTTGTTTCCAAAATCAAATCAAGGTATGTCATATGTTAAAAATGACTCTAGAATGAAATGTTTTATTGTGGTAGAAGTGGGCATCTTTCCAGATACTATTATAAGAAGAAACATGATGAAGCTAGACATAATAAAGACAAAAGACATTAAGGACATTTTGCAAGAGAAGGCCTGAATTCTGATCTTAAAAATCATAATTTGTTTATGTCTAATGTTGCATTTTCTGCTGAAACTGATAATGTTAATGTTTGTTTTATGGACTCTGGAGCTTTGATTCACATGACATGCAATAAGGACTAGTATGAAAACTTCAAGGAAATAAGTAATGGCGGAAACATCTATCTTGGAGATGAATATGCACATCAGATCACGGGACACGGAGATATTCCAGTGACTTCACCAAATGGCAGTATCAGGTGCATTCATAATATTATGTATGTGCCTGGGATCAAGAACAATATGATTTTGTGTCCACAATTAAAGATCATAATCTGAAGGTTGAATTCTTCAAAACACATTGTATAGTGAAAGATTTGTTGGATAATTGAAAACCTATTGTTTCAAGAGTAAGAGTTGGAGGACTGTACAAGCTTGATGTCACTAGCAAGAGTCATAAAGCAATGAATTCTACAACTATGTCAACAGAAGGATTTTGGCATCATAGGTATGGTCATATCAATTATCATTTTGTTGTTGTTGCAAAAACAAAGAATGGTTGAAAGACTCCCTATGTTAAAGAATGATTATACTTCTTGTGAAGGTTGTGCACTAGGAAAAATTCACAGAGATGAATTCCCCTCTAATTCTGTTAGGAGAAGAAGAGATGTATTATAACTTGTTCATATGATGTTTGTGGACCCATGCAGACCAGATCCCTAGGAGGTGCTTATTATTTTATGTTATTCATTGACGATTTCACAGGGTAAACTTGGGTGTACTTCCTTAAGAAAAAGACTGATGTCTTTGATTATTTCAAAGAAATAAAAACACGACAAAGAAGAAAACATGGAATTTCATAAAGAACCTTCGTTCAGATCAAAGGGGAGAATACAGATTGGGGAACTTCGTTAAATACTACAAGGTTCATAGAATTGTGCAGCAATTTACAACATCCAACACTCCACAATAGAACGGTGTTATGGAAAGGAAAAACAAAACATTGGTGGAGTGTGGATGAAGTATGATGAAAGGTAAGAACCTCTCAAATGACTTTTGGGCAGAGGACATTAGTACTGTTGTTTATTTAAAGAATATAATTATAACAAGGTATCTTGATCTTAAGACCCCATTCAAAGCCTTGTATGTTTTTAAACCAACAATTCATCATTTGAGAGTGTTTGGGTGTAAATCCTTTGCACATATTCTGGACCAGAATAGAAAGAAGTTTGATGTTAAAGCTATTAAATGTATTTTTGTAGGATATTGTTAAGAATTTAAAGCTTATAAAATGTTTGATCCCTCTAATCACAAAGTTTTTTCAAGTAGAGATGTAATTTTCCATGAGAAGGAAGATGAAGGCAATGAGGACAGTAGTTATGAAAAGTGGCACATCCTTCCTGAAGTTGAAAACAATAAAGCAGAAGAAAAATAAACGATAATGAGTGACAAAAGATTGTGGAAGAATCCAGTGATATGGACACCACCAACAATTAGAGCCCACCTATAGGTTGAGAAGTACCTTAAGAGAATAGGAGTGAAGAAAATGAAGTCTGAAGGAGATCTACTCAGTAGATTTGCCTACCTGAAAGGTATAAGGAGTATGCCCTCATGACTAGTGTTTAGAATGTAATATAAACCATGAGTTTTAATGAAGCTAATGAACATGAAGGGTGGAGAAAATCAATGGAGAAAGAATATGAATCTATAAATAAAACAAAACATGGGAATTGACTGAATTTCCTAAAGGTAAAGAGCCCATAGGATGTAAATGGTTGTACAAACCCAAGTTTAAAGCATATGGGAATATAGATAAATATACAACTTGATTGGTGGCAAAAGGGTACTCACAAAAGGAGGGATTTGATTATGCAGAAACATTTGTACATATAGCTAAACTAAATACTATTAGATTATTAATTGCATTAGCTACAAAGTACTATTGGAATTTGCACCAATTAGATGTAAATTTTTCTTTTATGAATGGTGATTTAAAAGAGGAGGTGTATTTAAAAAAACTTGAAGTGTTTATGAAAAAGGGGTAGGAACCCTTAGTTTAAAGATTAAAGAAAGTTTTGTATGGGTTGAAGTAGGCACTTAGGTCATGGTATGAGAAGATAGATTCCTTATTTCTTCAACAAGGTTTTAAGAGAAGTACAATTTATCCAAATCTATATACCAAATTGGATGTAAAGGGGCCTATAGTACTGATTTCTTTGTATATTAATGACTTAATTATTACAGGAAATTCAGTAAAACTAATTGATGGAATTAAGGTGCATATTGTTAGTGTTCACGTATTTTTAGTGATCAAATGTACTCTTTCATGTGGTTGATAAGGTCTTAGGTCCAATTGTTATAGTTTCAAATTAAATTTGACATCTCCTAGTTGTTAAATGGTTATTGGTCAATGTCTAGCTATTATTACTACTCCCTCCATTTTTTAAGTCATAACATGTCATCATGATCATATCATCATTCCTTGTGACAGGTCATCAAATGAGTGTCTTGGTCATTATTTTGGTCATCAAATAATAAACATGCATACTTTAAAGGGTTCAAAGTTCCAAATCATGGTTTAAGATATGCATTTGGTGTCATCAAAAGTCATGTAGGGAGTCATGTCATCACCATAGTCACCATCATGGGAGTTAGTAATTAGGGAAAAATCTTCAGAGGTACATTCACGCCACATGGAGATGTAACTTTTCCAAAAAGAGAAATAACGCTGTAGTACACTACCTCATCATGCCATTTCTCAAAGGTACATGTGATGTCACATCATCACCAAAAGAAAAAATCGGCTTTCAAGCTATAAAGAGGCCATCTAAGTATTCAAACACTTCATTTCATTTTCCTAGAGCTCTTGTCCAACATTGAGTTTCACCTTAGCCTTCAAAACTCTAATTTTTCCACCACCAAGCCCTTGCCAGCAAGCACGTTATGCTTCTGCCCTAGCATGCTATGCTTCTAGATAGCTCACTACACTTTCGATTTGGAGGTTAAAGGAAGCCACAATAGGGTTCATTTGGAAATATAGAGGTTCCAGAGACTCTCCACCAAGTAAGTATAGCCTCTCATCAATCCTCAGACAGTGATTTTCCTTCAGAAAATGATGAAATCCCTCTCCTAGGGTTCTTCTCTACGATTTTGGTTTTCTTAGTGTTTGCTTCATTTCAATGATAAAATCCCTAGTTTGTATGCCTTAACACCCTTATACACACTTAATACACCTCCCCCAAACATTTCCCACACTCATCTCCTCCATTTCCATCATTTTCCCCAAAAACCCTAGCCCACGCTATGCTTTTGCTTCATTTCTCAGTGTGGACTGTGTTTTTGGATTTTCCCCTATTTCCCTCACCCATTTCAAGAAATTCCACTTCCTAAGTATCCCTAACATCTACCCCTAGCCCTGTAATTTCCCTATAATTTTCCCTAATCCCTATCCCCTCCATTTCCTTCCCCAAACTAGCTTCCCTTTTTCCCTTGTTTTTCCAATCCTAAACCCTACCCTTCCATTCTATCAAACTAGGGTTTTATGCCAAGAAAACCAAAAACATGGCTAGTGAAAAGAAGAAGTACAACAATGGAGGACATGTCTCCAGAGATGAGCCAACTCATATGCAAGAGATTAATGCTTCATAATTTATCAAAAAACCATTTGAACAAGTAGGTTGCCTAGGGTTTTGTGAGAAGGCACAAGAGGTGGGATATCATTGTGAGCTAACCAATTTATTTGCCACCAATTTCAATATGAACAAGACCACCATAATAGGAATTAACTTCTTGGTATCAATATAGGTGATTGGCATGATTTTTAGGGTTTTGAGGTCATTTGTTGCGCACAGGGATAATCTTACTTCAAAATCAGTGTCTGAAGTAATGAAGATGAATTTATAAACGTGAAAGAGGTTTTTGTCACTAATAGACCAAATAAATAAAACCTCCTTCATTTTATGCACAGGTGTTATTATTTGAGATTAATTCCAAAAATACAATCGCTACAAGAGAGTTGTTGCACTTTTGGAAAGCTTGAATTCAAGTCAGTTTTTCAGCGGTTTGGAGTAGTTTTTCGCAGTGCTTGATGACTCTATTGTGTATTAGACATCATAATATTTCAAACCATACCACTTGTAGCCCAAAAATCCTCTGGGAAGGCCTCTAAATCACTCTCCAAACTTTCGTTATGCTTCTACTATCACACGTTGTGCTTTTTCAATTTTTCGCTGCATTTCTAGCGACCAACTTCAAACTTGTATGCTGAACAAATGGGAAAGGAATTTGAAACCTGGAGGAAGGTTTTGTTCATAACATAGCGAAAAGAAAAAAAACTATCTCATTTTTGTAAAATGTTTTATGGTTAGAGAGATATTTCTCCATTTTTAAGCCCTATGTTTGCATAAAACCCATAAGTTTGACCCTACAGAAATGCAACGTGGCCACGTCGTGATTCTTCTCAAAGCATCAAAATGGGGAATGAAACACATATCTCTTCTTAGAGCATCCAAATGGGGAATGAAACACATATCTAGGTTTATTTTGACTTCTAAATCACATATATATACTTGGTCTCTCGTGTCAGCTCACATTTTTGAAGAAAAAGTAAAAAATCTAGCAAATGTTCATGTTTCTGCCACTATTCTAGACCCCACGCTGTGCTTCTGGAGTAGTCTTGGGAGATTGGATTTTTAGGTGCCTTGACAGTGGATTTTTGCAGGATTGAAGCTTCAAAGGTCTTCTAGACATCCTTAGATACCTTCACCAACCATCAATTCAGCTCAGAGATCAAGAAAAGCCACCAAAAAACCTCCTTAAAGATCACACTCCGTTTCTGCTAGACCAAGATATGCTTCTGAGGATTTCACTACGCTTTTGTGGGAAAGCTAGATTTCAAGTTTTTCTTGGTCAACGTCAACTTTGGTCAATGTAGTTAGTGTCAAAATAGTTTTACCTAATGTAGTTGAGTATTATAATGATGGTTAGAGTGGATATTTTGTAATTAAATTCTTTCAAGTCAAATTCAAATCAGTTTATGTAAAAGAGGAAAGTAGTTTCTAACTACCCATAATGTGGTAGGGATTAAGTAGTAGGAAATCAGTGCCTAGCAAGGAGGATTCAACCCCTAAGAGGGGGAATGTTTTTTTACATCTATATGTATTCACAATGAACTCATAGAGGGGGTTGGATTCCTAAAGCTCATCTCTTGGACTAGTGTACTAAAACATTTTTGCAGAAGTATATGCAGTTGTACGCATTTTCATGGATTCTTGTGATGCGATTTGTGGCATTGTGTTTCTTCATTTTTATTCAGGCATTTGATGATTATGTATTTCTAGCATCCATTTATATTCTTCTGGTGATTATCTCTTAAGGTTTAAAGCAGATTTCATGATCAATGCTCTGTTTTGTTTGAGGTTTTCACATAAGTGTTTTCTCTTCTAGGCAAATGAAATCATACGTTTATGCTCATTTTGCTTCTTCTTTTTCTCTCACCATACTACAATAAAAAAATTACTTTGTGCCACCGATTGTATCTACCTTGCCCCATCTTATCTCTGAAACTGATCATTTGGGACACTTGAACTAGTTCTCAGACCTAGTGCTTTTGTCCAACATACCCCATTAAAAAACCCTAATGAGCTGAATAACTAGCCTAAGATCTACACATTATCAAGTCACTTCCATTGAATGTGTGATTTTTTTTTAAAGAGCCCTCTCTGATTTGGTAGGGCTAGCTACCAAGTCCAAAGTTGGTTTGAGGTTACCTCCTTGGCTTCCTTTCTCAGCCTTGGGACACTGAGGAGTCCTAACATTTTTGGTGTCGTTTCTAGGGAGCGAACAATTTCATATTTCCTGGGAAAGATCATTCAAGTTTAGATATGATTTGTTGATGGACAATGGTCAAACACATATGAAGGTTGAACCATTCACTTGGTGACTCCAATCAACTTTCAACCTGATTTGAAGACTCCACTAGTAGCCGGATCCAGGAATCAAGATGAGTTCTATATCTATAAGGTTTGCTCCTTTAAAACAAGATCACATTCCGGGATTTCCAAATCGCATGCCTTGTGTAGATTGGAAGAAAGGAGATGATGCTGCTCTTCACTTGGTTAAATTTCACATCCATGTGCGTAAGCTAAAGGTTCAATTTCATGAAGGATGTCTCATGAAGATGTTCATGGTTACTGTAGAAGGAAAAGTGAGATATTGGTATGAAGGACTGCCATTTTCATGTCTATGTTCCCTAAAAGATTTTCACATAGCATTTCTTAACAAATATAGAGAATCTCATACTTCTTTGTGTTTGGTTGAGAATTATTGTCAAAATTTTGAGGATTTCATTCAAAATCTAGAAAATTCTTATGATGATGAATAATTCATGGATGAAGAGATCCTTGAAGTCTTGTACGAGAACCCTTTTCATCACCAAGAGGAAATATTTTTTTTTCTATCTTGGATGAAAATGAAATTAAGCAAGACTTTAATGATGACAATTATGATTTAGCTTCTGAATTTGATGATAATTTGCAGCAACATTGTTCGTCTTTTCATGATCAAGAATATGAGAATTTTTCCAATCAAGAAAGGGAAATAGATAGTCCATTGGTTTATTCATCTTCTGGGTCAATGATTGAGGAAAAGAAGATCACAAATACTTTTGAAAATTCTTATTTTCGGTAGCATGAGAATACAACCCAAGACGATGGGATTAAAAGGGTATGTGACATAGAATTTCATCTTCTTGTGTCAGTTGTGGAAGAGTGCATTGAAGGTAATATTTTCCAAATATTTGATGAATATGTTGCTTTAGAAGCTCTTAATTCAGATTCACGTGAAGGATTACTCATGAATCCGTTCCTTCATGGAGATATGTGTGTAATTTCTGATTTTGAGGATGTTATGCTTCAAATTGACCATCATAAGTTGCAGGAAAGTAGTGGAAAAGAAGAGGTTGTTTTAGAGTTTCTTGCCTATGGATATCTTCCTCCAGGTTTAGAAAACGAAGAGTCTATTGAAGAAGAGGATTTTGTGCATGCGAACACTTATGTTGTTGAGAAGTTGGTTGCCTTAAATGCACATTTTCAAGAACACGCTTCTCCTTTTCATGATGCAAGTGAAAAACTTGATGAAAATATTGTTTTGTTTCATTTAGAAAAACATTTTGCATTGGAAAATGAACGAAGTGCTTGCATTTCTACTGGATTTCAAGACAGGATAACGTTTCAGATTATTGAGAATCCTTTTAGTGATTTGTTGCAACCATATGGGAATATGAATTTTATTGTATTTATGGATCATGAGCCCATGTTCAGTGGACACTTTGAATTGCCTATCTTTTGTTTTTTCTACTTGCTCAAGGAAAGTGTGAGCAAGATTCAATTAAGTAGCCATTTGCTGGATTGGTTACATTGGATGGATCATTTCACATAATTGTATATATATCTTCAACGAGTGGGCGATTATCATCAAGATTTGAAGCTTGAGGTGAAGGACCTAAGATCCCTATGGTCTGTTGCCATATGTAAGTCAAGTCAAGTTAGTTTCAGTTTTTCTTAAGTTTAGTTAGTCAGTCATTTGAGTGTCAAGTGTTTTATTTTGACTTCGTCGACCAATGGATAAGGCTACCTGATCTACGGTGTTCTTGACACCTCCTGAAGGAGATTCCATCCCCAGCTGGAGCCAATGTTAGTGTTCATGTAGTTTCAGTGATCAAATGTACTCTTTCATGTAGTTGATAAGGTCTTAGATCAAATTGTTATAGTTTCAAATTAAATTTGGCATCTCCTAGTTGTCAAATGGTCATTGGACAGTGTCTAGGTATTATTACTACTCCCTCTGTTTTCAAGGTCATAAAATTTCATCATGGTCATATCCCCATTCCTTGTGATAGGTCATCAATTGAGTGCCTTGGCCATCATTTTGGTCATCAAATCAAAAACATGCATACTTTAAAGGGTTCAAAGTTCCAAATCATGGTTTAAGATATGCACTTGGTGTCATCATTAGATCATGTCATCAAAAGTCATGTAGGGAGTCATGTCATCACCATAGGCACAATCATGGGAATCAGTAATTAGGGAAAATTTTTCAAAGGTACATTCACCCCACATGGAGATGTAACTTTTCCAAAAAGAGCAATAAAGCTACAATACACTACCTCATCATGTCATTTCTCAAAAGTAATGTGATTTCACATAATCACTAAAAGAAAAAATCAACTTTCAAACTATAAAGAGACAATCTAATCATTCAAACACTTCATTTCATTTTCCTAGAGCTATCCTCCACCATTGAGTTTCACCTCAACCTTCAAAACTCTGCTTTTTCCATCACCAAGCCCTTGCCGGCAAGCACGTTGTGCTTTTGCCCAAGTGCACTATGTTTCTGGACAACTCGCCACAATTTTGGTTTGGAGGTTAAAGGAAGCCACAACAAGGTTCATTTGGTAATTTATAGGTTCCATAGACTCTCCATCAAGTAATTATAGCCTCTCATCTACCCTCATGCAGTGATTTTCCTTTAGAAAATGATGAAATCCCTCTCCTAGGGTTCTTCGTCGTGATTTTGGTTTTCTTAGAGTTTGCTTCATTTCAATGAAAAAATCCCTATTTTTTCTACCCTAACACTCTTATATACACTTAATAAGCCTCCTCTAAACATTTCCCACACCCATCTCCTCCATTTCCATCATTTCCCCAAAACCCTAGCCCACGCTACGCTTTTGTTTCATTTTTGAGTATGGACTATGCTTTTGGCTTTTTCCCTCTTTCATTCACCCATTTCAAGAAATTACATTTCCTAAGTATCCATAACATCTACCTCTACCCCGCGGAATTTCCCTATAATTTTCCCTAATCCCTATCCCCTCCATTTCCTTCCCTAAACTAGATGCCCCTTTTCCTTTTTTTTTTTCCAATCTTAAACCCTACCCTTCCCTCCTATCAAACTAGGGTTTTTTTCCAAGCAAACCAACAACATGGCCAATGAAAAGAAGAAGTAAAACAAGGGAGGACATGTCTTTAGATATGAGCTAGCTCATATGCAGGAGATTAATGCGTCACAATTCATCAAAAAATCATTTGAACAAGTAGGCTGCATATGGTTTTGTGAGAAGGCACAAGAGGTGGGTTGTCACTGTAAGCTAACTAGTTTGTTTTCAACTAATTTCAAGAGGAACAAGACTGCCATAGCAGGGATGGAATTCTTGGTATCAACAGAGGTGATTGGCATGATTTTTAGGATTTTGAGGTCATTTGCTGAACACAGGGATAATCTTACTTCAAAATATGTTTCTGAAGTAATGAGGATTAATTTTACAAAAGTGAAAGTGGTTTTTGTCAAAAATAGACCTAAGAAAAAAATCGTCTTTCAGTTTATGCACATGTGTTATTATTTGAGAGAAATTCCCAAATTACATTCGCTACAAGAGAGTTGTTGCACTTTTGGACAACTTGACTTCAAGTCTGTTTTTCAGGGGTTTGATGCAGGTGTTTGCAGTGCTTGATAACTATATTGTGTAGTATACACCATAAGATTTCCAACCATACCTCTTTCAACCAAAAAAATCATTTGTAGAGGCCTCAAAATCACTCTGCAAACTTTTGTTACGCTTCTCTTGTCACACGATGTGCTTCTGCAATTTTTTGTTGCATTTTTAGCGACCAACTTAAAACTTGGATTATGGACAAATGGGAAAGTATTTTTGAAAAATGGAGGATTTTTTGTTCATAACTTACCTAAAAATGAAAAACTCTCTCAGGTTTGTAAAACGTTTTATGTATAGAGAGATATTTCTCCATCTTTGAGCCCTATTTTTGCAGAAAACCCATAAATTTGACCTTACAGAAACACAGCGTGACCATGTTGTGCTTCTTCTCAGAGCATCAAAATGGGGAATGGCACACATATCCAAGTTTGTTTTGACCTCTACATCACATATATATACTTGGTATCTCATGTCAACTCACAGTTTTGAAGAAAAAGTGAAAAAGCTAGCAATTTTTCATGTTTTTGCAACTATTCATGACCCCATGTTGCACTTCTGAAGTAGTCTTGGGAGATTTGATTTTTAGGTGTCCTGGAGGTGGATTTTTGCAGGCTTTAAGCTTCATAGATATTATATACATCCTCAACTACCTTGAACAACCATCAGTTTAGCTCAGAAATCAAGCAAAGCCACAAAAAAATCTCCTCAAAGACCAAACTCCGTTTCTGAGGATTTCGCTGTGCTTCTCTGGGAAACCTAGATTTCGAGTTTTTCTTAGTCAAAGTCAACTTTGGTTGATGTAATTAGTGTAGAAATATTTTTACCTGATGTAGTTGAGTATTATAATGATGTTTAGATTTGATATTTTGTAATTAAATGCTTTCAAGTCAAATTCAAATCAATTTATATAAAAGAGGAAAGTAGTTTCTAACTACTCATGATGTGGCATGGATTAGGTAGGAATAGGAAATCAGTTCCTAAGAAGGTGGATTTGACCCTTGATAAGGGGAATGTCATTTTATATCTATATGTATTCAGAATGAACTCATAGAGGGGGTTGGATTCCCGAAGCTCATCTCTTGGACTAGTGTACTAAACATTTTTGCATAAATATATGTGGTTGCAACTATTTTCATGGGATTCTTGCGATGTGATTTGTGGCACTGTGTTTCTTTAGTTTTCTTTATGCATTTGATGATTACGTATTTCTAGCATCCATCTATATTTTTTTGGTGATTATCTCTTAATTTTTAAAGTAGATTTCATGATCAATATGCTCTGTTTTGTTTGAGGTTTTCACATAAGTGTTTTCTCTTCTAAGAAAATGAATTCATACTTATATGCTCATTTTGCTCGTTCTTTTCCCCTCACCATACTACAATGACAAATTTACTTTGTGCCACTGATTGTATCTACTTTGCCCCATATAATTTCTACAACTGATCATTTGGGATACTTGACCTATTTCTTAGACTTAGTGCTTATGTCCAACAAACCCCATTTCAAAACACTAATGATCTGAATACCTAGCCTATGATCTACATATTCTCCTCTCACTTCCATTGACTCTGCGATTGGTTTTGAGAGAGGCCTCTCTGATTTGGTATAGCTAGCTACCAAGTCCAAAGTTGGTTTGAGGTTACCTCCTTGGCTTCCTTTCTCAGCCTTGGGACACTAAGGAGTGATAACACAGAATTAACAAGTATTTTAGATGAAAGATCTTGGTGAGTTACATTATTGTCTAGGTCTTGAAGTTTAGAGAGATGTTATTGAGACTTTTGTCTCTTAGGGTAAGTATGTCAAGGAAGTGCTTAAAAAGTTTAAAATGGATCCGTGTAAAGTTTCTTTTGTTCCAATGCAACACACTATCTAACTTAATTTTGATGATGGCTCAAAGGAGGTAGATGGTACGTTGTATAGACAATTGGTGGGAATCTTGAATTATCTTACTACAACCATACCTGATTTAGCATACTCTATTAGTATGTTCAGTCAATTTATGGCAATACCTCTAGAAAGCCATTGGAAAACAACAAAAGGAGTACTCATGTATCTTAAAGTGACAATTGATTTTGGTCTTAAGTATATTGATTCATTCAATGTTGAGATGATAGGTTACTCAGAATCAGATGAGATGGTAATCCAGATGATAGGATATATACTACAAGTTATGAATTCAATATTAGATCCATGATTGTTTCATGGAGCAATAAGAAACAACCTAATGTATCTTTGTCATCTACAGAGGCAAAGTATAAAGGTTTGTGTGCAACAACTTGTGAAGTTTTTTGGTTTGAGGCGAGTTCTTCAAGATGTTAGAGAAGAATAAAAGAAGGGTATAGTGATGAAATGTGACAACCAGATCTAGATCAATCTGGAAAATAATCCAATCTTTCATGCAAGGACAAAGCATGTCAATGCTCAGTTTCATTTTATTAGAGAGAAGATATAGTCTAAAGATTTTTTTCTTGAAAATTGTAATACTTGTGAAAATTTTGCTGGTATTTTCATAAAGCCCCTTGGGAAAATAAAATTTGAATTGTTTAGGGAGATGTTAGGTGTGGAAATAAATCCTTTCTCTGTTAAGGGGGAGATTTGAAAATAATGGAAAAAAGAATAGTTAGGTTGTTTGGATTTTGGTTTTAATTAGGAATTAGGTCCTATTACTTAGGAGGTTGTTTCATCTCTCTAACTAAATGCATCTATATAAGACATGTATTGTTTGTTTCTTCATTTAATGAGAAGGTAGCCCCATGGCAGCCTCAATGGCTCCCCACCTGAGTGTTCTTTGTTTCATTCATCTGTTTTGTCTTCCTATTTTTTTAATTATTAAAATATTCTTGAATATGCAAACAAATTACGCATGCAGATTGTAGAATTTCATGTAGATTCACAAGCTCACGCAATTTACTAAAGCACATGACAAGAATCTACTTCTACTTTCAGCCAGTGGAAGCCAATAGATCGATGAAAACAATAGGAACAAGAAGAAGATAAATAAATGTCACATAACACATTAGGTTTTCCTAGGGAAATCCACTGCTCAAAACCCCGCATATATGTATTCTATTAAATCAGAAAATGTGAGTGAAGATACAAATCTTGTTCTCACAAGAACAATTCTTCCAAATTATGCTCAACTCACTATCTCACAAGCCCGCTATTAGCCAACACTTAGCCAATTTCCACTTCCTGCCAAGCCCCTATTTCCTTGCGCAATTCCTAGGATGAATAGGCCATATTTAAAGGGAATTAATGCTTCCAAAACTACGTAATCCTAATTAGGTCCTCTTCCTAATTGCATGCATGATATTTACAACTCAATAAATCATACAACTGATAGTACACTGCCCCTGCACTCTAGTCTCAACTGGGTCTTTCTTTGAACTGACATGCATGAGTTTCTCATGAGGGAATCTTTAGTTAACAGGGGTAACACTTGTGGATGCACCAGTGCACCAACTGACTGCTAATCCTCTATTAGTTCCACAAACAGTTAGAACTAATTTAATTAACCATAACTTAGTCAAACATAATTATCTAATTACAACTCAAATAAACTCAACTGGGACCCCTAAAATTTAGGGAGAACATATACATGACTACAGAAAGACTTCCAACTCGAAATTTCTAAGATAATTAACTTACTTAGCTATTTACAAGTTTCTATGAGAATAGAATTCAATTTTAATTCTTAGTTTAATTCAAGGACAAATTAAACTGGAATTTCTTGTTGCCATTTTCAACACTCCCTCTCCAATAGAAATGGATTATTTGCTACCCCGATCCTATCTCTATGAAACTCAAATTTACATCTTGACAATGCCTTTGTCCAAATGTCAGCATCTTGCTCCTCTGTGGGAATGTACTCTAACAAACATAATCTGCCTCAATACGCAATCTCTAAGATGATGATATTGGATATCAATGTTCTTGGTCCTATCATGAAAAACTAGATTTTCAGAGAGTTTGATAAAACTCCGATTATTGCATTAAATCACTGTCGGATCCATCTACTGACCAAACAAACCTACCAAGATCTTTCTCATCTAGATGGCCTCACATGTTGCCTGACTCGCAGCCATGTACTCTACCTCTACCAAACTGAGTGCAACCTATCTTTGTTTCCTATTGTACCAAGAAACTATCACTGACCCAATACTGAAAATCCTTGCTAATGTGCTTTTCCAGTTAGATGGACCCCCACCCAATCTAAATCCATGAAGCCTTGAAGCTTCACTCCCTCTTTCCATCTGTACCATAATTTGTACTAAGTAGTGCCCCCGAGGTATCTTAATACATGTTTTGTCGCCTTCCAATACATCTTGGTAGGCCCAAATATCGCTTGACTCAGTTGGTTAACTGCATAGCATAAATCTAGTCGTGTTTTCACTAAGTACATGAGTGAACCCACAAGCTTCCTGTAAATAGTAGCTTCCACTACTTCTCCCAAAGCAGCATCCTCCTTCCTCCAGTTACCAGCCAGAGGAGTCTCCATAGGCTTGCATCTCTCCATGTAGAACCTCCTGTGTATCTCGTTGGCATACTTACCTTCAAACACAAACAACTCCCCATCACCCTGCCATACTTCCATGCCCAGAAAGTAATGCATGATCCCCAAGTCCTTCATCTCAAACTCTCTTGCAAGGTCCTCCTTGCAATATTTGATCAGCTGATCATCACCTGTTAGTATGAGATCATCAACATAAAGTACAATGATCAACAGTTTACATTCCACCACTATGTGGTACAGGTTTGTATCCACTTCACACTTCGTGAAGCCCAACCTAGTGAAGTAGCTAATTTATCCTGGTGTAGCAAGCATGGGGTGCTTGCTTCAGCCCATACAATGCTCTCTTGAGCTGACACACATGTGACTCATAGTCAAAGGCTTCAAAACCTTTAGGCTGTTGTATGTACACCTCTTCCTTAATGTGCCTTAATCATGCCATTAAGGAAGATTGTCTTTACATAGATCTGATGTACCTTCCAATCCATATGCACTGATAGTGCCAATATAGATCTAATTGACAAGTACCTTGCAATTTGGGATTTCTTCTATGTATGATAGATAAGAGAGAGGCAAAGGAACCAACCTGGATCTTCCGCTTAACTCCTTGCTTGATCTCTCTCCCCCTTGACAGAGCTTGCAACTCCTCTCTTACTTATCCCACTTAGAGAATACCTATAGAAACATAGTAACAAAACACTATCAAAGCATCTTGATCTATTATAT
>APFE031672330.1:0-11197 GCA_000404065.3 Pinus taeda | reverse complement strand
AGCCCAAATTTCAAGAAATTTGAAGAAAATTTTGTCATTTGTGAATTTTTTGTGCCATTTACAGGTTTTTCCCGTGTCATGTCCGCGTCCGGCGCGCGGACGTTTTGAAGGACTGCTCGGAATTTTGAAAACTTGGCATTTTTGGAAAGGGCATGCAAAGAGAAAAATTACCAATACTTGGGAGAAGCTGGATTTTGAGATTTGAGCCTCCAAAAGCTCAAAATACATCAAAAAAATGACTTTCTGCCCACTTTTTGAGTTGCATAAAGTGACCTTGGGAGAAATGGTTTTTGAGGGGGCAAAACAACTCCAAATTCAGAAATTCCACTTGGGATGGAAAGTAGACAGACCAAGCTTTCCAATGAGCCATCTTGCACCTGATTTGGACCAGTGGAACCCACTCAAAAGTTGCTGCAAAGGTGCGCGGACATGAGAGCTAACTTTGCCAGAATTGATTTTTTTGGTCAAAAACACTGTTTTGACTATGGTTGATTATTTTTACTTGTAGATGATGGATAAATGTAATATTTTCATGGCACTTTGATAGATTTTACCTCTCTTTACTCTTCTAGAAGCTTCCTTGATGTAAAAAGTGAATAATTAATGCATGAATCAGTTAGCTAAGTAATAGAGGCAAGTTGTTGAGCTGGCCTATTATCTAGTGCTTAGTTTGGAATTAGTTCAACTGCTCCTAGAAGGATGAGCTCGACCCCTAGAGGCAAGGGAAGAGGTTAGCTTGCCTATATTATGTGTTTTCTTAGTCATTTTGAGGGGTTGGAAGGTTGGACTCTTGTGGAAAGTTTCATTGTATATTGTACATCTATCTTTGCAATTTAAAGAGGAAGAAGGCCAGGGTTTTGCAGACATCCTTGTGGATTCTTGTGGATTGTAGTGTTGATGGTGTGTTCTCTACATGTTCTTGTAAGTTTGTTTATGTATTCTACATCTCTCTTTTGCTTTTATTTGGACAGATGAAGTGGTAAAGTTTGAATACATGCTTTGACATGCTCAGCTTTTTAGTTTGTTCAAAATTTATGTTTTCTGCTATCTGGAGAGGATTCAAATGGTTGTTTGCCCTCTTTAGCTCCTTCTCTATCATCCCTGATCATCCATCTCAGATTAAGGCATCAGCGCTCACTCCTACCTTGCCCCAAAGATCCCCCTGCAAAAATTGTGCTCAATCCCCGCACCCTGAATTGCACTCCCTCCAATTGCCACCAAAAAATCCAAAAACTCTAAACCAATCCCCCATATCAGTTTACTAGCCTAAAAATCCTTGTTCCTAATTGGTCAACTCATCCTATTGACAAAATCCATCGAGTTTTGACCCGAGAGAGCCTTCTCATACCTCGTAGGGCTAGCTACGAGGTGAAATGGTTTGATGTAGCCTTGAGAGTTTGTCTATCTCAGCCTAGGTGAATTCCAAGCGCTAACACAAGGAACCACCCACCATCCAGCATACAGGTTCCTCAGCCTTAACACTTTGATACCATGATAAAAATGGCAATGTTTGTATTAAAATAAAACCCATTGGTCAGCTCTACGAAAGAGAATCTAAATCAGGAGAGTCCGACTTTGCAGAAAGCTCTAAATTGTTCATCAACATTACACATTAAATAGAATACATGGTTTTAGGGAAGTTAGAACAACATCCTAAGAAATAGAAACTAATTCTTGTCTTGAGGCTATGTGAACCAACTCTACCTATTCTAGGACATTCTCCATTATCTTCAACAGCATGTGATCACCATCTAACTAGGAGGTAGAGTCATATAAAGATCAACATGGATTGGACTAAGCCAGCCTCATAGAGGACATTGTTTTAAGCCTGCAACTAGTTATTGCTACAAAAACAACAGTCATCGAATAATACCACAAAAAACTATATTCATATTTTAAACCTGCAATATCATCAAGAAAATAAAAAGTTAGTGGAGAGGGATTATTTAACCTGGGAGGGAAATTTTCAATATTTATGTTTTCCTGGTTGATAGTAATTGTAATGTGCATCTTGCCTAATGCACATGATAGGCCATTCTTTGATATCTCATCTGCTGTCATATTCTATTCCATGTGGGCATGTTCTATGGAGTTCCCTGTGGATATGTTCTATGGAGGAATTGTTAGTGGAGTCCATAAATGATCAATTCTTATTAACCACCCAAGAACTAAGGGATTGGTGATTTTGGCAGTCCCCAATAAGTGTTGGATTATTACTTTGAAGTCACCCTAGATGTGGATAAGGGGAATATCTAGAAAATGGATGAACCATAGGAGCCCCATAGAACCATGACCTCAGCTTTGGTATTTGTGCCCTTGCCTCTGTGCCAGAAGACACTATAGCTTTTCTCCCTAGAGGTGGCCAACCAGAAACCACAGCCACAGACGTGTTGTTGGGCAACTCCATCAAAGAACCCCATCAGGTATCTCAGTAGTACATCCTTCTTGTTTTGAAGAGAAGCAGTCTTGAAGGATTCTTTAGAGGAATATAGAGAATGACAGGTAAGAATGTTATCTAATACTCTGTGAAAATTTTGAGAGAAGTTTTGAAAAATGTAGTTGTTTAGCCACTTCCAGATTTCTCCGAGTTGAAGTTTATAAAAGCCGAATGTCAAAGCTCTAGATGGAGGCCATGTAGAGTTATCGTCTAGAGCATGATATCCATATCAATTCAGGGAGAATCAAGTGCATTAATGTGTTTGGACACCATGTTTGTAAACTCAAATACTGAAGCCTATGTAGCAGCCTATGCAATAGTTCATGGATCGCTTTCACTAGATAATACTTTTTTTGAAATGAAATGAAATGATATTATAATGTTTATGAGATTAAAAATAGTCTATAAGACTATTCATTAAAAAATAATATCAAAAAATGATATTAACATATTCCAAAATAAAATGTTTTTCGGATACTATTACCCTAATATTGTTTTTTAATCAACTAAAAAATATTTAAATGCTAATGGAACCTAATAATATTTTATAAAAATTTTGATTTAATGAATAGAATAACATTTTATAAAGTTTTAAATTCAATAAATATAATAAGAATTTAAATTCAATGAATAGAATAAGAACAAAAATCATGAGAAAGAAGAGAAATTAACTAAAACTATTATTATAAAATATTAAAATTATTTTTTAAATATAATTGTATTAAATCAGATTAAATACCTTTTTTAATTTGCCAAAAATTTTACGGATGTGTTTATATTTTTTTAAGGTATTTTTGTTTTTAAAAGATGTATGATATTTTTTTTTATTGATTATGATGTGGTGTTTATTGTTTAACATCAATATTGATTTATAAACTTTATAAAAAATAAAAAAAATTATTAATTAATTTTGTATCACCACATTATTTATATAATTTATGAGATTGGTGGATAATTTTGTAAAAGTTAATAGTATGGTATATAATTAAATCATTTTTTTATATATTTATAAATAAATAAGATCAAATATAAATAATTTTTGGGTATGGAGTACATCTTAAAATTGTTTATATTTGGTTAAGAGTTCATATTTCATGGACTTAACAAAACATGTTAATGACCTAAGACCTAAAGGCATATGAGAGGAGTGAAATCCTTACTCCTTATAAACCACCAGGGGGTAATTCTGGGTGGCATGCTTTTCCTTGAATAACAGTGATAAGTCAGCTTGTATTTGTGGATAAAAGCTAAGTGACTAGTGAGTTATGATAGACTTTCCCACTGTAAAAAATTATTAAAAAAAATACAGACAATCAAATAATATAAAATTATAAAAAAATATAAAAATTATATTATTATGTAACCAATTAAAACTTTTTTTTGTAAGTCGACATTTTTTCATTATATCATAAGAATATTACATTGTTGGGAGTTCTGAAAGAGTGCAAATTTGGCCTCACTCGGACAGGTTTTGTTGGCCTTCAGATACAAACAAAACAAAAGAGAGAGACAATTTACAAAACAGGGCCTCATTACATCCATAGCCCTCCATGAGCAAAATTTACCCAGAAATTTACCCTAAAAGTATAAGTAGCTAGTAATCATTTGAGCAACTAAGGAGGAGGAATGGGGTTGACCTCATGCTGCTCTCATCCTTGATTTCCTCCTCCCCTCTGCAATCATCCTCGTTGCCATAGCATCTGTAGTGACAGTCATTCCTCTTTCCATGTTGTCAGTGTGGTCTTGTTAGAGCTCCTCCTTGCAGTCGCCCCACCTCTATTTAGTCTACTTTTCATGCCACCAGAAGGTAAATTATTTCTAAGGATTATACAAGGGTTGACTTCTATGATTTCCACGACTAGATTAAAAATGCGCAACACTTTCTCCCTTGCAGCAAGGTTTCAACTTTCAGGTTCGACCTCTTCACTATCCTCTAGCCAAAGGATTGTCGGGGTTGCCCACTTCTACCTCTGAGGACGATGAGAGAGCTTGTTTGATGTCATAGGCTAGGGGGCTTGCCACAATAAAACACACACAAAACACTAAAAAATTACACATAAATAGACTTCACAATTGATGAATAATTTATTAATAAATAAAATATATGCAAGAGAATTCTTGGCCTACCAATTGGCCTCTCATTCCTCACTCTCCTTCACTTACATGCCTTATGGGCTCATCTAGATTTATGCAAGTGGATTTGAACCTAAAGTAGGTTCTAGATCCTAAACAAACTCCCCCAATATATCACATGATCCATAAAAAATCTTACCTAATCCCTTATCTCTGGATGAGATCTAACTAACCCTCATGTCTCTCAACTCTTCCAAAATACTCTTGAACTTTCTCCTAATTACAATAATTATCATTCTCTCCTAAAACTATAGGAAAAATACATTAAATAATGAAATTCTAACTTCGGAAACTAACTCCTTTAGTATACATTCAACCCTAGGTTAGATGCTCCTGTATCAGACTCCCAAGGTAAAAGAAAATCATGGTCTCCCAACCATATGTCTTCATCAATTGATTAAATTCCTCTTGGATCCCAAACTTTAGCCTGTTGTTGATCAAATGCTCTGTCATATTATTGCCATTTTGTTGTTGTCTTTTTCTGTCTTCTATGCTTCCAAACTTTATGATGTAGTTCTCCTCCTGCTTTGTTGATGTATACTTGTGCAGTCAAATGTATCTTGTTTTTTGTTTGCCTCATTGCACAATATTTTGGTTTATGTACTTTCTCCATCAGTTTCCTTAATTCTTCAATCTCATCATCCAATTTAGTTTATGATTGAATTTTATTGTTACTAGTTTGGAACATCAATTCACCATCTACAACATTAAATTGAAAATTATATTTTATCTTAGGTTCCATATTTTTGTTGCTTGAAAATTTCTCTTCCTTATCAACAACTTGATTAGATTCAAGTTCCATCAACATCTTTTCTAGCAATTGTAGTTCTTCTTCACATTTCATTAGCATTTTAGAGTCACTTTCAGAAATCATTTCAAATGACTAGTCTTCATCCATGCATGAAACATAATTAGTTTCATGTCCATCATTTGTAACACATCCTTGATCCACACATCAATTGTCAGATTTAAAAACATAAGGCTTTATAGTCTTGATGGATTATTTTGTCCTCAAGTCTTTATTTTGATCTTCTAAACAGTTTGTGGCACCATTTGTGGGAATCAAACACATGTTCATATCAACAGATTTTATTTTAGCATCATCATCGTCCTCACCAAGCATTGGTCCTTGTTCTGGTTCACAAATGCATACATTCATCTCAGTTATCTGGAGTTTTTCTGCTTCCCTTAACAAAACTTTCAATTTGTGTTTTCGTCTCCTTGCAATCAACTACTTGATTGACCATCTAATTGCCTTTTTCATTATCCATCCATGTTTCTAACTTTATAACATCTCTATCAACACGTTAAGTCGTGCCTTCAACTCAATGATCTCTTTCTCGAACTCTTCATCATGTATGCCAACTGCTATCGCATCCTTGTGACTATCCATAATCATCTTCCTCTCCTTCTTACCTTGTATAAGCTCCTCTATACTCTGCTTTCTTTGCTACAAACAACTACAATATCCTTTGTCCTTACAACACAGTGACCATTGTTGAGATTTTCTGTTTCACAAAATAGGCAAAAATCTATAATGTATGACAACAATAGGAATTTGTTGCTAGATTAGCACCAGGTTGTTGGGAGAGAGTTAATGCATCCTATATTTGATGTAAGAGGATTTATGAAGCAGTTAGATTCTCTTAGCTATAAAACAGGTGTCCATACGGATTGTTTGAGTGTGAGAGCTTGTGAGGAAATTGATTATTTTTTGTAATCTCCTGTTTGATAATAAAGATTGCCGATGCCTATGTTTGGTGGACGTAGCCCAGATTGGTTGGGTGAACCACGTTAATCTGTTGTCTCCTATGTATGGTTATTTGTTGTGTATATTGTTTATCTGTTTGCTGCACACCTTTGCCTCTAACAAATGGTATCAGAGCATGTTGGAGGCGTAGCGCAGCGGAGGAGTGGCGTAATCTGGAAATGGCAGATGCCAATTTACCTGCGTGCTGAATGTACCTATGTATACGATGGATCGGCATGATCGTGGCTGAGCGTTGAACCTGCTGCGTGGGAGGATTAAAACCATAAGTGACAGTGTGTAACGTGGTTGTCTATGCACTGCGTGGTTCCCAAGTATTGCTGCGTGGAATCATGGCTGCGTGGAATCATTGCTGCGTGGTAAACATTGCTGCGTGGAGGTAAAACAACGCTGGTGCGTACTGTTGCGTGGACCAACTGCGGATGCGTGGACCAACTGCTGGTGCATTCAATTGATTGCTGCTCACCGGTAACGTAACTCTCCTTTGAAGGATTGTTGTTGTGCGTGTTAATGATGATGCAACTGCTGGTGCACTGCTGCGTGAAGGGTTTTGTTTTTGTTTAAACTTTTTATTCCGTCAGACCTCAAGTTACTTCCATTCCGATATAGTAGCCATATACTGCAAACGCTCAATCTAAGCTATGGTCGGATGTAGTTTAATTTCAGTCGAATAAAACATTACCTGGTGCGTGAATATTTATGTGTTGTAAGTTTGTTGAGTGTTTTAAAAGGACCGCACTTTTGTGAGCATTGAGGTTTTTTAAAAGACGTATATTACATTTTGACAAGTGCATATGGCAGAAATTTTTCTGTGAAGTACAAAGGGCAGAAAGCTTTTTTTTTTTTTTTTTTTTTTTAAAAAAAGGCAGTGTAATATAAGGCCATAGGCAGTTTTTTGTTTTTTAATTGTTGGTATGTAAAAGGTGGATTTGGAGATTATTTGTTTTTTGGTTGATACAAGATGGCGAAAACTTAGAGTGCCCCGGTTTGAAATTGAAGAAGTTTAATGGCAAAAATAATTTCGTGATCTGGAAGGTGAAGATGTACGATCTGTTGTCCAACATGGTGTGGCAAAGGCGTTTGTTTGGAAAAATCCAAAAACCTTACACATCACAGATAATGAGTGGGTCGAGATGGATGAAAGAGCAATAAGTGCTATTCGACTGTGTCTGGCGGATGATGTCCTGTTTAATATCGTGTCAGAGACAACAACTGCTGGTTTGTGGACGAAACTGGAGAAACTGTACATGACCAAATCCTTAACTAATAGGATTCTCCTGAAGCGACAATTGTACAGTTTGTGAATGAAGGAAGGTACATCAATTGCTGATCATTTGAATGCTTTTAATACTCTTTTGGTGCAATTACAAAGTATAGAAGTAAAAATTCAATTCGAGGATAAAGCTATTACTTTATTGTGCTCGTTGCCCGAGTCATGAGATCATTTTGTTACTTCTATAAGTCTTAGTTCATCAGAAACTATTGAGTTTTATGATGTAGTTGCATCTTTATTATCAGAAGAAACAAGGAGAAGGTCGCATTCAGAAACCTCTACATCAGAAGCTATGATGGTTAGAGGTCGTTCGAAAGAAATACGATCCAGTAGGCCGAGCGACTCACGTTCAAAGTCGAAAGGGAAGAAGAGTAAGGTAAAGTGTTGGTTTTGTGGCAAATCAGGACATTTAAATAAGGACTGCTGGAAGCGACAGCAGCAAACTTCGAAAGCAGATTCTTCGACAGAGAAGAAGGAGGAAAATATGACAAATACAGGTTCGGCATCTGGTTCAGGTATGAGTGATGAAGTATTATCAGTTAATGTGTCAAATCATGATAAACATTGGTTGTTAGATTCCGGTGCATCAAACCACATGTGTATCCATAAAGAATGGTTTAAGACATATAAATCAATTAATGATGGAGTTGTGTACATGGGTAATGATGTAACATGTAATATTGTGGGGATTGGGAGTATATAACTGCAAATGTTTGATGGGACAACTAAAATGTTAACTGATGTGAGGCATGTACCCAGATTTAAGGAAAAATATGATTTCATTAGGAGCACTTGATTCAAATGGATATAAAACTGTAATTCAAGGTGGAGTAATGAAAATTTACAAAGGTATTTTACTAGTTATGAAAGCTAAGAAGGTAGGAAATCTATTTCAGTTAGAAGGAAGTACAAGGTCAAATTATGTGTCTACGATGTCTGAACATGACAGTAGTTCCATTCACTTATGGCATCAAATATTGGGGCATATGAGTGAAAGAGGGTTAAAAATTTTGGCTGATCGCAAGTTACTTCCAAATCTAAAGTCTGTAAAGTTAGATTTCTGTAAGCATTGTCTATTTGGAAAACAAAGTAAACAAAAGTTTAAAACATGCAAACATACTAGTAAAGGAATACTTGACTATATCCATTCAGATGTCTGGGGTCCAACCCCTACAACCTCATATGGTGGCTTGTCATATTTTGTATCGTTTATTGATGACTTTTTTAGGAAAGTGTGGGTCTACATGTTGAAAAGAAAGTCTGATGTTTTTTCAGTTTTCAAGCAGTTTAGAGCATTGGTAGAAAACAACACTGGTAGAACAATAAAATGTTTAAGAACTGACAATGGTGGTGAGTTTACTTCCAAGGAGTTTGACAACTATTGCAAGGATGCAGGGATCGAGAGACATAAGACCACGGTTTATAATCCTCAGCAAAATGGAGTTTGTGACGCATGAATAGGACTCTTCTATATGAGAGCAAGGGTATGCTGAGTAACGTTGATTTTGCAAAAAGGAGTTGTGGACGGAAGCGGTGGCAACAACTTGTTATGTGATAAACCGATCTCCATCAACAGCGATAGGCTGCAAGATTCCTCAAGAGGTATGGAAAGGTCACCCTTGTGACTATTCTAAACTCAGGGTGTTTGGTTGTGATGTATATGCTCTAGTGCCTAAACATCAGCGAACTAAATTAGATCCAAAGTCTAAAAGGTATATCTTTGTTGAGTATGGTGTTGGAAAAAAAGGGATATAGATTGTGGGATCCTACTACCCGCAAAATCATCATCAACAGAGATGTAAAGTTTAATGAATCCTCTCTGTTACAGTTAGATGTAGATAGTAGATTGAAACATGATGATGTATCTGACTTTCAGCACATTCAGTTTGATAGCATTTCTAATGATAGTCATGATGACCATAGTTCAGATACTAGTCATGAATAGGTTTCAGAATCAGAACATGAACAGGGTTCAGGTATAGATCATGAACAGGTCTTTGATATAGATCATCAAGAAGTTCCTACGGATGGTAGTCAGCTAATCAAGGAAGCGCCAGAAACATCCTTAAGGAGGTCGACAAGAGTCAAACGACCACCGAGAAGGTATGATGATTATGTTACTTCAGTTGCATTTACTGCTAATGACGATGAACCTCTGTGCTATCAGGAAGAAATAGAAGGTTCGAAAAGTGACAAGTGGAAAGTAGCCATGAAGGACGAAATGATGGCCTTAGGTAAGAATGGCACATGGGATCTGGTTGAGCTTTCGAAATCCAGGAAAACTGTAGGGTGTAAATGGTTTTTCAAGCTGAAATGGGGTGTGAATGATACGGAAGACATGTACAAAACAAGGTTGGTTGCAAAAGGGTTCTCTCAGAAAGCCAGCATTGACTTTCATGATATTTTTTCACCAGTTGTTAAAATAGTTTCAATTAGAATTGTGTTAGCATTAGTGGCTTTGCTTGATTTAGAGTTGCAGTAATTAGATGTTAAGACTGCATTTCTACATGGAGACTTAGATGAGGAAATTTATATGGAACAACCAGAAGGGTTTTTTCAGCATCGCAATGAGAAATTTGTCTCCAGGCTCAAGAAGTCATTATATGGCCTGAAGCAGTCGCCTCGGCAGTGGTATAAGAAGTTTGCTTCTTTCATGTTGAGTCAGAAATATGTTAGAAGTGAATATGATCATTGTGTTTATTTTAAGCAATTTAAAAATGGCATATTCATTATCTTAGTATTGTATGTTGACGATATGCTTTTAGCAAGCAAAAGCATAGAAGAAATCAACAGGTTGAAGGCTCAGATGGCAATGACATTTGATATGAAAGATCTAGGAGCAGCAAGACAGATTTTGGGCATGGAGATTTTCAAAGACAGGAGCAATGGTAAGCTATGGCTATCACAACAAAAGTATATTGAGAAAATACTTTTGAGGTTTGGTATGGATAATGTGAAGCCTGTTTCAGTCCCTTTAGCTTCCCATTTTAAGATTTCTTCGAGTTTATGTCCTAATATAGATGAAGAAAAGGATTATATGTCTCGAATTCCATATGCCAATGTAGTAGGATGTTTAATGTATGTGATGGTTTGTACTCGACCAGATATTTCACATGCATTTGGAGTTGTCAGCAGGTACATGGCAAATTCGGGTAAAGAACACTGGTCAGCAGTGAAATGGGTGCTTCGGTACTTGAGAGGCACAAGTAGTTATTGTATCTCTTACAATAAGAGTAGTGAATTTGTTTGCGGATATGTTGATTCCCATTTTGCAGGTGATTTGGATAAGAGAAGGTCAACTTCACGGTACGTCTTTACTCTTGCAGGTGGAGCTATCAGCTGGATGTCAAAGCTACAGTATTGTTGCTTTATCCACTACTGAAGTAGAATACATTGCTGCTTCTCATTCTTGCAAAGAAGCAATTTGGTTGAAAGGTTTGTTTGGTGAATCTGGTAGTTTGCACGACAGCATCAAGTTATTTTGTGACTGTCAAAGTGCAATACATTTGGCTAAGAATCCGGCCTATCATAGTAAATCAAAGCATATACCGATCAAGTACCATTTTGTAAGACAGGTTATCACTGA
>APFE031672326.1:0-11676 GCA_000404065.3 Pinus taeda | reverse complement strand
CTTATACAAATGATGATCCAATGATGGAGATGTTGCCAAGAAATATTGTATCGAGGAGTAGGAGTAGACCTTTTTGTATCAATGCAAGATGTTCTAATTATACAAGGGGTAGAGCAGAATATCTGATGAGAAGAAGTTCTATTAGCGCTCTCATTTCAAAAGAATGTTGTAAAAAAGATTGCTTGAAACATATGGATTTCAAATCTGCATTAGAGAGAAGGAAGAGATATTTGTCAATGAATAAAAGCACGCAAAATTCATATTTAGTTGGGTGCATGCAATCTACATTATCAGATTATGATTATCATATTGGGTCTTTATTTATCTGTAGAAAGGCTTTCAAAATGTTTCATTCAATGTGGAATTTTCGTCTCTCGAGAATTCAAGAAAATTTGGAAAAGGATTCCACATTTTATTCAGAAGTACATCATAAAAGATAGTTTGGGCCATTATCAAATACTGCAATGTCATGGATGAAATATTTCTTTTCAAAGCATGGAAAGTGTATGCCAAATAGAGACACAATACATATTCTAGATAATTTTTCAGAAGAGAAATCTACAACTTATACAAATAATATGCAGAAGGTGCCAAGGGACATGGCCAGTTTATTACATATCAATATTTTGTGAAGGTATGGAAGAAAGAATTCAACAATGTTTGTATTCCTAAAAATACAAGGATGGGGATTTGCAGTACATGTGCTTCTATTAAATCAAAAAGGGACAAATGTGAAGGGTCAGAAAGAGGTAAGCATTCGTAACTTTAACTTTTAAAATTGTATAGTCATCAACTATGAAAACATATTTCTTAATGGCTTTCTTTTATGTTGTGTAGATTCAATTGTCAAAGAACTTCAGGAGCATCACGAACAACAAACAAGTGAAAGGAAAAAGTTTTACAAGCATCGAAAGAAGTGTTATGATAATTCGAATAAATATTTGGGTTGATAATTGATGGTATGGACCAAAAGAAAACACTTTTACTACATTTTGTTCGCACACCCAAAAATTTACAGGAGGAAAATTTTATGTAGTATCGCTTGGTCGGTTGTATGGTCTTCAATGGGAAAATGTTTCCAAGGGTGTACTTCACAGCTCCAAATATTCATAATGATGCAAATCTAACAATAACCATATTAATTCATGATGTGCTTTCTCATTGGTCTGGTAATCTTCCTAAAATTTTGTATCTACAATTGGACAACATTTGCCATGAAAACAAAAATTAGGTTGTTTTTAGATATCTAAACATGCTTGTTGAATTGAGAATTTTTCAGAAGGTAAAGGTTGGTCTCCTTCTTGTTGGGCACACTCATGACCATATTAATCAGATGTTCAGTCATTTTTCAGTCACATTGAGGAGGAAGGAAGTTGGGAGCTTGCCATCATTAATTGAATGTATTAAGAAATCATGCATGCTAAAGCCTACTTTTGATGTGTTGGAAGAAACTATTGATATGCGAAGGTTTATTTTGGGATCACATGGTGAGGAGAAATGCATTGAACAACTTAATGACATTAGCTTCCAACATCAATTTTGTATCAAAAAAATTGATGCGAAAACACTAATATGGGGCAAGAAGTATTCAACTACTGCAGAATGGGCACCATAATTAGATTTGGAATTTTTTAAGTCCATTCCAAATCATCCAATGTTTGCATCAAAAATATTTTTATTACAATCAGTTGGTGAAGTTTATAATGCACGAAGACAGAATAGAGATATAAATTACTCTGGTTGCCTAGAAGAAATTAAAAAATGTATTAGATATACATATGAGTACTTTGACATTGTTGATTCAATTTGGTGGGAGTCATTTTTAAATAATCAACGTGATATAATTTCAACAACAACAAATGAAGATATACCTTTGAAAAATCCATTTATTTGGCCACAAAATGTGTCGAATGAACATAAGGAAATAAACATTGTTAAACATCAACAATCTCAAGGTATTATTAATTCTTCACAGGCAAAGGAAAGAGAGATGTATATTGGTTTCAGAAGATCTTGTGCACAACGTGAAGCCATGGAAGACCTTTATAGGGGTTCAGTACAAGATATTAAGGAGGGTTGGATGATCGCAATGCTAGCAAATGGAGATCCCAATGGTTATCCATTCTGGGTTGCTAAAGTTATAAATGTCTTTACAGAAAATGAGGATGTTACAGGTGTTGAAGTACATTGGTATACCACAAATACACACCCATTCAATGGTGTGTATAAGCCGGAGATGGTAGTTGACAAAAAAAATGGCGGAAAGAGAAAGAGAAAGGGTACAAATATAAATCGCCGCCACACAACATCATAAAATTGGAGGATGTTAACATACTTGTTTATGACTTCAATTTAACAAAAAGAGGAAATATTCACTTCAAGACAATAGAGATTCTGAAAATGTTGTTACCAGAAGGAACAGTGTTGAGATGGAATTCTGCTGAAACTAGTCGTAGATCTAGAATAATTTTGAAACCTGAAATGGTGGGCATGCATGGAGACTCAGATGGGGCACTAGTTGATGAAAGAGAAGAATAACATCTTCGTCAGCATCAAATCACTCATTTGAAGATCTGAATTATGATGGTGTGCAAGAAAATATGAGTGATTTTGAATAATTGTTTAAGACAGTTTATATAACTGACGTTTGCATTGTATCTTGAAATAAAATTTTTGATTTCCATATGGTGTTAAATTAGAAGTTATGAGTCATTTTTATGTTGTTGGATTATATGTCTTAATTATGATAATTTTTGTTTAGAATATCTGCAATGCAACATTAAATTAGAGATATAATGTATGTTTCATTCAATATACAAATAATGACATTTGAATTCATTTAGTCATGTTTTGTTCATAATGTCATGGTTTTTTAATTTTATGGTTGAAAAAATTCCAATTTCTTTTGTATCTATCATGTTACGGTTGAAAACATGTTGAATTTATACTTAATAAAAAAAATGTTATTCTACCAAAAACATTAGTGTATTTTTTTCCTCATAAACAACTTTTTTTGGCTTATAAAAAATCAGTTTTACTAGCATTTTTTAAAAATTTTGAAAAATCATCCTAAAAAAAAGACATTGTTCCAGTATCACCACTTTTTCGTTTTCAATGTGTATTTTGCATGAAAATTTCGTTTTCATTGCCATTTTTAAAACATATTCAAAATTGACCCTAAAAAAAAACCATCATTCCAGTATACACACTTTTTGTTTTTAGCACTATTTTTTATGTTTTTTTGGGTTTTTTTTGCCAGAGTTCCCGTTTTGAGTTTCTAGTTTCCATTTCAAAGTTTACATTGTTATATATTTTGTTTCATAAACTGAGTATTTTTTTAGCATCTAATATTAATTTGTGAAGAAGCTTTTTTTCTCTTTGAGCTATAATTACATTTAAAAGAATCTAGAATAATTGAAATAAGCGTGTGGTTTAATTCTGATATTTTAAGGGGTTTATCTTTCAATATTTCTCTAGATTTGAAGTGAACATTTCATTTTGGTGATTGAGAGCTTTGATAGATTATGACATAAGTGCTTATAATCCTCGAATCTAACTTCATCTCATATTTTAATCATTTTGTGCATTTTCATATTAAGTTAGTTCTACATAATTAAAATTTACTTCCAATCCTAAGTTTGGTCAATAGAGAAATAGGTACTCATCCATCTTTGCTTGAGAAGCTTTCTTTTAATAGTACTTAAAACGGTGTCCTTGCAGTCGTCAGAGCCACCACTCTCTATAGCGTCGGAGGCACCAGGTATGTTAGATTTTTAGGAGAGGTATCGTTAATCGCACCTTAATATGCTTCACCTTATCTTCTCTCCGATAGTTGCTACGAAATCAGGTTCAATATAGAAAGGATCAAAGGGTTAAAATTTAGATAGGAATTTAACTAAAATTGACCAAGATTCCTGCATCTCACATTAGTTTTATGATCTTCATTTCATATAAGATAGTTATTCATCCAAGAAGCAGTTTCTAATCAATTACTTGGTCTTAAATTTCCTAGCAAGATTGTTGACTCCATAAGGCACTCATATCAATCGTTTAAATCTAATCAAATCCTATAAGTCTTTCTAAATATTAATCAAGTATTTGGTCGTTTCATTGTGTCACCCAAGCTGTTTGGTACCAACTAGTTCTCCTTCATTCCATTTCCATAGGGTCTACCCCGCTTATCCTGTTGTAGGGAGACAGCATAAATGGAGAGATTGGGGATCGTAGTAACAGTCACCAATCTAAGTCATCGTCATCATGCCTAGACATTATGTGCGACAACATTTTTTGGCGCCATTTTCGGGGAAGGAGTTTTTATGTCCTTGGTCCTCACGATATTTTTCTAATCATCTAAAATTTTCTACCATTCATTATCCCGTCAAGCGACACAACATTTTTTGGCACTGTTTCCGAGGACCAACTTATTGGACCTTGGATTTACAATATTCATCTTCATCTTTTCACTCTTTTATCATTTCTTATCCCATCAATGCCACATTTTATGGCGCGGTTATATTTCTTTATCTTTTCATCACCTTATCTTTTTTCACCTCACTAATCCTGTCATCTTCTCTATCAATGCTTTTAAACATAGATATGGAGATCAAAGTGGCTCGCCTTGTGCCCCTAGTACTATGCAAAAGGATGAAAGTGATCTTGTAAAGAACCCAACTATCAACGACATATTTCAAGATAATTCTCCATATCAAAATATGTCATATTGCAGGCATTGTGAATACTCATGATGAATCGAATTGTACTATTGCAAGACAAATCCATGATAGTGGAAAAGCATGAACAAGTTGTAAAATCAGTATTGACAATGAAAGGGAAAATGATAAGCATTTTATTAAAGAACTAAAGCAGTTGATAAAAAAACATGGAGCTTAATCAAGAAAAATTGATAATTGATTACACCAAGGATATGAGAACTTTGTACACCCAGCTAGAAAAATGTGATGAGGAGATAAAAATCATGAAAATTAAACACTCTGATCACATAGCCACTGTAGTAGAAAAGTGTGTTCAGAAGATGGAGGCTATGAGGATCGACATGCAGAGTCATCATGAGAAAGAAATGAGTAGTATTCAAGTAAAGCATAACACAATGATGGGGAACATGGAAGTTGGATAGATTTCTCTTTAGAACAGATTGTTAGCGATGGAGGAAAGTCATGCCAAGGAAATCGATGCTATGAAGGTTGAACACTCTAACCAGATTGATGCCACCAAAATCGAAAAGAGCAATTTTTGGGATAAACCACAAATGATGAGAAACGCACAAGTTGCGAGACTTCGGGTTAGATCAAAGCACAAATGGTTTGTCTCAACTCATAGACCTATCAATCCATCGAAGCATTTCCCATCTCATGGCAAGGAGGTTATTTTTCCCATTAAGGACAAGTCGACTTTGGTTAAGGAAGATCGGGCTTATGTATCACCATTAACAGAGTATATTCAGAATAGGATTGGGCATACTTCATATTCTTCAGATCTTTCGTTCAAACATCTTCAAGATCAGGACTGGAAATCAATAGTGGTCTCATTGTTGACATCATAGCCCACCCAGAAGAAGAGAAAAAAAAACAGAAAAGCATAAAGAAGTGATTTGATGCATCTGATGGCTGAGAGCAATTCGGTTTTCGGATAAGACAAAGCCCTACAATATGCAGGATCGGGGATGGCAGATCCGAGAAACAACCCACAGATTTGCCAGAAAGCAAACAAATGCTCAATATGCACTATATTGAACACATCTAATGCCACGGGGCATCCTTTGTATTGTATCTCTAACCCTACACCTTGTCATTTCAGCATTTCATTTATGTTTTAGGATTAGATTTGCTATTCATGTTAATAAAAATTGTTGATGAACTTTTATTTCATGTGCTTAATATTATATGATGATATTTGGATGGATGCTACTTATGTAATTTTGTGTGTTGCTTGGATGCATATTTTGGAAATTTTCAAGAAATTTTGGACCCTTGGGCCTTGGTGGTTAAGTCAAAGTCAATTTTTTAAGGAAATTAACTCTAAATAATTAATTTTGAGTTAATTAAAAATTAATTAAATGATAAATTCAATTTTTCCTCAAAAATTAAATAATTTCGACGGTGATGATTGAAGATTAATTAAATCTTTATGAACGGTCGAGATTAATTTTATAGGGATCAAACCAACTAGTCGTTGGAGATTTTATCTATAGATTAGAGGTCAGTGTCAGTCTATCTTTTCATCCAATATTTGAATCATGTACTAAGCTCTCAAACTTTCTTGTATACTTTTTTGAAATAATGTATGTCTTTAGGGTTTCAACGTGTGGCGGTGTTCCTCTTCATTAACCTATGGTAATATTGTTTTAATTTTTGCTTAATATTATATGAAAACTATCAATCAATAGCTCTTTTAGAATAATCTGAATACAGGTAACTTATTCAGTTTTGTGGATCTAGGGTAACATTTTTAATTTTGATCGAAGTAGCGAGTATCTTTATTTTTTCATAATTTCATTGTTGTTCTATTTCTCTACTTGTTTTAATGGTTGATCTAGTGTTTGCAGGAGATCTCTCTAGTTTTTTGTTGAGTGTTGGGGATAGTCCTCGATTGGACCAATCAACTCTCAGCATACATTTTCTAAAGAGCCTACCTCATATAAGCTCTGTGATTTATCTTAAGATCAAAAAAAAATTATGCACAATGTTTTTGGACTAGTATATCTCTAAAAAATTCAAACTTTTTTTTAAATATTGGTGAAAAAATTGATAGATCTAGCTATTGAGAGTCTTAGATTATCAGATTTGGGAGCAGAGTTGGACTCATACTCCTCAGATCTGATAGATCTACAACTTTTTTGCATAGATTTGTAAAAATTTTATATAGATCTGGAATTTTTTCTAACTTGGGTTTCTGGAGTTTTATTTATTTTTGTATATCTCAGTTCTGGGTATTTTTCTTTTCGTTTTTTCAGGTGCAGATCTAAAAGAGAATTTTGATTTGAAGTCAGATCTAGACCCTAGAGTGTAAGATCTAGCCTCAATACTATTTTGCAGGGACATTATTCAAAGTTATTTACAGTTCGAGGGTTTCAAAATTTAGATTTGGGGATTTCATTAGTTTTCCTTAAAGGAAATTTGAAGCGGGACTATATCATTTTAAAATACATATTTATAGAAAGATTTTTAAGGTTGTTGGGCTACCATCTACTGCGTTAAATCCCTCTAAAATTTCGTTGTTCCCTATGTTTGTGTTTTCCTTTGTTTTCTCTCAAATTGCTCCTCATTTTTGTGTGATTTATCAACTCAGCGAAATTTCGATTTTGTTATGTCCGCATTTTTTTCGTTGTTGGCTACCTCGTCCTTCATCAGTCTCAACTCTCCTTTCTTTTGCTCGCAGAAGCATCCCCTTGTTGCGCCCTTCATTTCCTTTACTCCCCAAGCTTTCATTCTTTCATTTCATGGCTCATTCGCTCTCCTTTCGCTTGCAGTATTTTTTTCTGCATACAAAAACGTTCTCCGTCAAAGCCCACTCTATCACACCCCCAACTCTTTTTTCATGAGTTGCACAACGTGCAGCACTGACTAAACACTTAAACATTTTCATTTCTAAGTTATTTCCCGAACTACGCCTAACATTCACATAATTCTCCAGTTTATATTATTAATGTGTGAAATACATTAATACTTCATAAACCATGCAAGAGACGAGATAACACAATGTATGCAAGTAATCTTTATAAATTTGTTGTTTTATCAAATTTCCCTAGGAGCAAGGCTCAACCGAGTTATTCAAACTTTACAAACGGGTGGTTGTCGTGCAACTTAATCGGTCCACCGACTCAGTCATTGCCCGTGCAATCCTGCCTGACCAACGTTTAACCGTGTACAAGGTTGTCATTCCACTGAACTCAACCCAACTGTGTCGCAGGCACACTTGCCCACCGGCTCGTGCACACGTGCTGCGGGAGCACTTGCCCACAGGCTTGTGTCGTTCGTTGTGGGCGCACCACCTAACCGGCCACCCTGCCCAGCGTGCCTCACCTAATACCACCATGCCGCATTCAACCTTCAGCCCGTTCTGCAGAAACTCATTCACCCACCGCCCGGTGACCTGCGGTTCGCCCGTTTGGTCTACCCATTGCCTACGGTTAACTCCGTTCAATTCGCCATGTGGTGTTGTTGTCCGCCCTCACGTTGTCTCGTTGTTCCGCCCGTCTAGCGGGCGCATCTCCTAGAGTGCCACGCGGGTAGTATGCCCATACACTTGGACTCCTTTGTGTTTGATGTGAAGACGTGTTCTTCCCTTTGCCACTGATCCCCCCGATAATATTATGGCAGCTCGTCCATGGTAGGGGCTTTTCCCATCATCAATTCGACCTCCCATTTCGGCACTTCGCCACTTCTTTAGCGTCGGCCTAGGTGTGGGGCGCCCATATGTGGGACTTCCCACCCATATAAACTCGCCATCGCCAACACTTAAGTCATTTTTTCCATCATGACTTCATGCGAATGCTCTTACTTGTTCAGTTGGACCAACTCGTCATTCAGACGCACCCTCCAACTCGTCGGTCAAACGCAACTAACTCGTCTCGCCCACCACATGCCCATGCCAACTCGTGCCAACTCGTCGATTAAACGCGTCCGCCCGGCGCGCCTGACTTGCCAACTCACGATGATGACTCAGGGGCTTTACATCGGCTCCCCCACCTAAAGTCATTGTCGTCCTCGGCAATTTGGCTATCCTCTATAGCTTCCTATCATACTTTGCAATCTTTCTCTTCCACCTCCATAGTGAATCCTTCGTCTCCCAGCTATCCTCCTCTGGCGCATCCTTCCATCTGATGAGGAATTCCCGTCTCATGTTACTCCCAAGACCTATCGTTCAAAGATCCAAGATCTTCTCCAAAACAAGGTTTGGCTTGTCAACAATCATGGCTGGTCCTCTTGGTGGCTCCACCCTATCTGAATGTTCTAAATCAAGTCAACACTTCTTCAACTGACTGATATGGAAAACAAGATATTTTAAATGCATGTGGTGTGGAAGTTCCAATTCATAGGCAACTTCTCCCACTCACTTCTTCACCCGAAATGGCCCCTCATACTTCCTCGTCAAAGTTCTTGCAGTCCCCTTCAATCGCTGAAATTGATCTTCGGTGATCCTGAGAAGAACCATATCTTCCACACTGAAGTGTGCATCCCACCTATCCTTACCTGCCCATTTCTTCATCCTCCTTGTAGCCTCGTGCAAGCGCAACCATGCCAACTCCAAGGTCTCATCCCATGCTTTCATAAACTTCTTCACATGAGGACTCCTCAAGAAACCTCTCGTCAATACAGTGTGAGGAGCTACTGGCAACTGTCCATTCACCAACTCAAATGTACTATACCCTGTTTCGGAACTCTTCTACATGTTGTAGCTGAACTAAGCTACATCCAAGAGTTCAAGCCAATTCTTCTGATCAACCATCACATAACGTCTCAAGTAGTCCTCCAGCAATGCATTGATTTGCTCAGTGTTCCCATCTGTATGCGGATGGTAACTCGAACTCATCAACAAATTTGTCTAACTAGCTTGAACAATGTGGTCCAAAATCTGCCTGTAAATCGCGGATCTCGATCTAACACAATGGCTACAATCCTTGGGTACAATAGCTTTTAATTTTCATGAAATTTTCTATGGAAGGAAAGGAAGTTGTATTAAGGGGTATTGCAGGGAAACCGGGAAAGATAATCAGCTCTAATGGTATGACAAAGCTTCTAAAAAATGAACGAAAAGGTGTAATTGCACAATTATGTTCACTAGATGTTTCCACATTGGAATCATCTATTTCTCCAGATCTCCAAATAGTCTTGGACAATCATTCCAAGGTATTTGAGACTCCCAAAGGTCTCCCACCTATTCGTGATCATGATCATGCTATTCATCTGATTTCAGGAAGTGTTCCTCCAAACATCAGGCCGTACAGATATCCCTATGCCTAAAAGAGTGAAATTGAACGTATGGTTGCAGAAATGCTAGAGGCTGGTATAATTCAACCGAGTCAAAGTCCTTTCTCTGCTCCAGTAGTATTGGTGCACAAGAAGGATGGATCATGGCGCATGTGTCTGGATTATAGGGACCTCAACAAGCTCACTATTAGAGATAAGTTTCCATTCCTGTCATTGATGAATTACTGGATGAATTGCATGGATCAATTTACTTCACCAAGTTGGATCTTCATTCAGGATATCATCAAATCAGAATGAAGACTGAAGACATTCCGAAAACAACATTTTGAACTCATGAGGGTCATTATGAATTTTTGGTCATGCCTTTTGGCCTTACCAATGCACCCTCAACATTTCAAGGTTTGATGAATTCAATTTTCAAACCATTCCTTAAAAAAATTGTGTTAGTATTCTTTGATGATATACTAATCTACAGCAAGTCTTGGAAGGATCATGTTGAACATGTTGACAGGGTGCTACAACTATTGGAGGAAAAACAATTATATGCAAAAAGATCCAAATGTTTCTGTGGAGTACAAGAGGTGGAATATCTGGGTCATATTGTATCTCATGAAGGAGTTAAGGTAGACCCTAGAAAAATTAAAGCCATTAAGGAATGGAAAATCCCCACATCCATAAAGCATCTGCGGATTTCTCGGGTTGACAGGGTATTATCGCAAGTTTGTTAAGAATTATGGGAGAATAGTAGCATCTCTAACAGCACTATTGAAGAAAGATGCATTTTCATGGACTCCGGAAGCAACAAAGGCCTTTGAACATCTTAAAGAGGCAATGTGCCAAGCACTGTCTTAGCTACACTGGACTTCACGAAACCTTTATTGTGGAATGTGATGCTTTAGGAAATGGAATTGGTGTTGTTTTAATGCAAGATGAAAGACCCATTGCTTTTGAAAGTCGTCCAATCAAGGGAAAGTTTTACGCAAAGCTATTTATGAGAAGGAAATGTTGGCAATACTCCATGCACTTAAGAAATGGCGACCCTATCTAATGGGAAGACACTTCAAGGTAAAAACGTATCATGATAGCCTTAAATACTTTTTAGAACAAAGATTATCCTCTGAAGAGCAACAAAAGTGGGTCACAAAGATGTTGGGTTATGACTTTGAAATCATCTACAAAAAAGGGAAGCAAAATGTGTGGCAGATGCACTCTCAAGTAAGGATGAGGATGTGGAAGCATTGTTGTGCGTCATTTCTATTATCCAACCAGATTGGATAAATGGAGCACGGGAGGAACGGAAGAATGACGAAGAAGTGTGGGCACTTATTCGAAAGTTACAACAAAATTCCAGTACATCGAATACATTTAGCTGGCAAAATGATTCGTTATGGTACAAAGATCGCTTATACCTCTGTAAGAATTCCCAGCTAAAACAAAATATTTTTATGGAATTGCACACTTCTCCCTTAGGAGGGCACTCGGGATTTTTAAAAACTTACCACAGGGTTAAGAAATAATTTTTTTGGGATGGCCTTAAATCGGATATTCAAAAGTTTGTGGCGGAGTGTTTGGTTTGCAAACAAAATAAAGTTGAAACAATTAAGACACCAGGTCTATTACAACCTTTATCCATTCCAAGCCAACGTTGGATGAGGTTTCAATGGATTTTATCACAGGTTTACGCAAGTCTGAGGGAAAGAGTGTCATCATGGTGGTAGTTGACAGACTT
>APFE031672316.1:9039-32509 GCA_000404065.3 Pinus taeda | reverse complement strand
ATCTCTTTCATGCTTCTGTGCTTTACAGTTAGTGGCAAGGAAAAAGAATAGTTCTAGGATTTAATCACAGATTACCCTGAACTCAATCTGAGCTATTATAAATGTTTTCTTCAGTTATAGTAATAAATGTGTAATTCTTAATTTCTGCCCTTTCACACTGTATCTTTCACAGTGATTATTGTTTCAGGAATTCAAGTTTGCTCCTGAGGAATATATCTCTTTCCCACACCCCAGCTTAGTGGAAAATTCTTAATTTCTTTTCACTGGTTGTTTACATTTCACCATCATAATTTCAAGTTCGTTTTATGAAGTATTCAAATGGCCCTGTAATTTCAGCTGCTCAACTCAAGATTTCAAAAAACCAGTAGCCACAGACTCCATTGCCCAATGGACTAACATTATCTGCAGATTTCCACTTTAGAGACAGAAAGACCTCCTTTCAACCAAACATAAACGAAAACCCTTACTTCATAACTAGCCTAAAATCTCCATAGAATAGAGACAAACCTTAATAAAGAGAGAGCCCTCCCTGATTACAGTTGGGCTAGAAGCTATAATGTAAAGATTGGTTAGTGGTTACCCCGGCCGTATTCCCTTGGGAGTCAAAGGGAACAACTTGGGTGTTAACATAAATGGCGACTCCACTGGGGACCTCTTCAGGATTTTCCAATTACTATATATCTCCTAAAGCTATAGTTAAGACCTGAATATCAGTCAGGAAGCCTTCAAAACTGTTTTTGTTTAAAATTAAGAGCTTTAGGGAAGAGCTGCTTCAGTGAATCTTCATACTAGCTTTGAGATATATATAGCCATTTCAAAATCTTGTCCAGTCCTGGCAGAAATAAATTTTTCCGATAAAACTCAAAAAACTAGTTTAGAAACTGGCTCCCAAGAAGAAACCATGATACACTAGGTCAAATCCTGACCCAAATCCACCCCCTGTCTTTGAAAATCCTAACACAATCCCTAAATTTGTTAAGAAGCAGCAAGGGTTAGATAAGCTTGCTGACTTAAGTCCACAGACAGTTCACCCCAACCCCATTTCCACTCCAATCAAGGTTCTTTTTCGGTCCACCCCCAATTCCCCTAGTTCACCATCCACATCTCAAAGCCCTCCTCCCACATCTTCTTCCACTGCAAATACTCCCTTGACCAACACTCTAGGGTCTGCTACACCTGTTACCCCCACTGTCCCAATAGTCCCTGTTGTCCAGATTAATCCTGTAAACCCAGAAAATATGGCCAATAGATATGCACCCCTGCAGTTACCTGTTAACGTTGCAGCCCTTCCTCATGACTACCAATCCAAAATCTCATACTTTGACTCCACTGGCCCTTTCATTGCCATTCAGCATGCTAGGAGGATGCAAGATCATTTTGAAAACCATGAAATTGATGATGACAGTGTAAGGATGAGAATTTTTGTTTAGAGCCTCACAGGGGATGTAAGAACCTGGTTTAGGTCACTCACTGCCAATACTATAACGACCCCTGATGAGCTTTACCATGCATTTACCAATAGATGGGAAAATAAGAAAGATCCCTTGCACATACTGGGTGAATATGATACAATCAAACGAGGTCCTCAAGAGACCGTTTTGGAGTATTGTGCAAGATTCAACAATGTATACAACGCAATACCCTAGAATCTAAGACCTCCCCCTGATTTAGCACTGTACAAATTCCCTGATGGTTTTGACCCTGACATGGCATACCAATTGAAGGAAGGAGCCCCTGAAACCCTTGAAGATGCACAAAAGGTTGCTGTCAGAGTTGAGGCTAACCTAATTGCCAAGAGGAACAGGGCAAGATTGGAAAAAAGAGTCACCTTCAAAGAGGAACCCTCAGCCTCTGACCAGAAGTTGGATGCAATACTCACTAGTATGAAGAGGTTGGCTGACAGAGTAGAATCTGTGGAGAAAAAGTCATCATGGGAAGCATAACCCTGTTAGGAACCCAAATTTCAGGAGAAATCAAAAGCTAAACGTTGGCAAGACCAGTTCTGATCTAGAGATCAGACCTCCGTTCCAGGAAAACTATGCTGAAACATCCACTTCAGATGAGCAAGTGGATGACACCGACATCCACCTAATGGGCCTTAAGGATGAGCACGAAGTTTTCCTAAGTCAAGAAGATCATGAAGATGATGACATTAAACAATTCCAAACCAAGTCAGGTGAGTCATTTGACTTCAAACAAGGCTATGACGCAGCTGTTTATGAAGTTCATAAACAATACAAACTAAGAAGCAGAACTATAAACGTAACACAACCTGAAAAAACAAAAGATACCCTGCAGCCTAAAAAAGCCATAGTTACAGAACCACAGGAAAAACTGATTCAGTTACAAATGAGATAACCATTGAAGAAATAACTGAATTACTCCCCTCAAAACAAAAGCTAATGGGTGCACTACCTTTACAGCCTAGTCCAAATAGTGCTCCTCAAGAAATGAGTAAAAAGGATAAGTCTCATGATCAAGACAAAGATCAAGAGGAAAACTCAACAAACAAGGAAAAGGCTGTCACCCACAATACCAAGATCCAAACTGAAAAACCTTTTGACTATGAGGCTGAAATTGGAAAATTGAAGATAGCTATTCCTCTTTCAGAATTAGCCAAGCATGACATTTACAAACAGCAGATCAAGAAATATCTTCAACTAACTCGTGATAAAAATAATGTCAATGTGTTAGATGACACCCCAAAATTTCTTTTTGGCCCAGAGGTCGATGGAAAGACAGCAGTTACAGGGATTTTACCTTTCTATGTCAGCTTGCATGTCCATGATAAGATACTACACAATGCAATGTTTGACTCAGGCGCCTCTCACAACCTTATGCTTAAATCAGTAATGGAGAGGCTCAACCTAGACATTACAAGACCTTATAAGGACCTATTTTCATTTGACTCCAGCCAGGTAAAATGTTTAGGCATAATAAAGGATCTTTGTGTGTCACTGGTCCAGTACCCAAACAAAACAATTCTAATGGATGTAGTAGTGGCTGATATCCCACCCAAATATGGAATGCTGTTAGCAAGATCATGGGGGGCTAAACTCCAAGGTTCCCTGCAATTAAACATGTCATATGCCACCATCTCAGTCTTTGGTCAACCCAAGAGGCTATATAGAGAGTCACTTATGAAATATATGGTTAGCAGTGAAGACAAGCCTCAAATCTTTCCCAAATATGCTATTCATTCTGACATAGACTCATATATTCTTTTTAATGACAATACAGGTCCCACAAATAATGAAGAAACCAAGACACTCAAACAAGATCAGGACTTTAATGAACAAGCCACAGCTCTAGAAATAAAGTTGATCCAATCAAGTGATAAGATTGTTCTAAAAGACAAACTAAATGAAGAACCAGAACTTGAACTCACAAATCCAGACCACATAGAAGTTATTAAGTCTCCCGTACAACAAGAGATCCTATGGTTCCTTGAATTTGATGGGTCAGTCAACAAGTTAGGGGCAGGAGCTGGAGTTTGGATACACAATAAACAAAACAGCCATGTAGAGGGCAGAGCCTATAGACTGAACTTCAGGTGCACTAACAATATGGCTGAATATGAAGCTCTCTTACTAGGCCTCAAGTTAGTGAAATCCATACAAGCCATCAAAGTTTCAATCCTAGGAGACTCAGACCTAGTTATCCAGCAAGTAAAAGGTAATTTTGTCACCAATGACAAAAGAATGAGGTCTTATAGGTCTGCTACTGCTGAATTACTTAATTCCTTCACTGAATTTCAGATTGCCAAAATTTCAAGAGCCCAGAATCTTCATGCTCATAGTTTGACCACATTTGGAAGTACCTATAAGCTACCTTTCGAGCCCCACCACTATTTTACAGCCAAGATAAAACACATACCATCTGTCCCAAACAATGTCAAGGACTGGCAGGTGTTTGATGATGATACACAAATAAACAATTTCTTGACTTTACAGCAAGAATTTTCTGGTCTAAACATTGACACTGAGGGAGCAAGTCAATCACAAATACTTGAGAGAGAAAGTCAATCACAAATACTTGAGAGAGCAAGTCAATCACAAATAGTTGAGAGAGAAATTCAATCACAAATACAGAGTAAACATAATAACAAAGCAATATCACCCAAAACAGCTAACCAAATGCTACATCCTACAATTTTCAACAAAGACAACATACAAGAAATCCAACAAATTAGTTGTGAGGAGACAACTGATGATGAAACTGAAGTTATAAAATTGAAGGACAATTTTCTTCCAACAGGCTTAGCTCCTTTAGAAGAAATTTTTGACTTCAATGATGTTCCCAGCAAACCAAAATTGCAGCCCCTCAACACTGCCAATAGAAGAGTGTAACATTGGGACTGTTAAAAAACCAAAAATCATAAAACTGTCTGTTGCATTACCCCCGACCAAAAGCCTAAATACATTGACCTTTTCAATGAGTTCTAGGATGTCTTTGCATATATTTATGAGGATTTAAAATCCTATGACACCTCTGTAATACAACACACTATCCCACTCAAGCCAGATCAAAAACCCTTTAAGCAAAAATTAAGGAGAATCAATCCTATGCTCCTCCCAGCAATGGAACAAGAGGTACAAAAAATGTTTGAAGCATGCATTATAGCACCAATCATATTCTCTGATTTGATTTCAAACTTAGTCCCTACAAGAAAGAAAACTGGTGAAATAAGGCTCTGTGTTGATCTGAGGAACTTGAATCAAGTGTCCTTAAAAGATAATTACCCCTTACCCAATATGGATCACATCTTGCAGAGAGTAGTGGGGGCCTCAAGAATTTCTTTACTTGATGGATTCTTAGGCTTCAACCAGATCTTAGTTCATCCCGATGATCAGGATAAAACAACATTTATAACCCCATGGGGAACCTTCAAATATGTTAAAATTCCTTTTGGGTTGAAGAATGCAGGGGATACATTCCAAAGATCAATGGATATTTCTTTTGCCAAAGAGATTCATGACTTTCTTGTCATTTTTTTAGATGACCTCACACCTTTCTCTAAATCTGACCAAGAACATTTGAAACATCTAAGGCAGATATTCATAACTTGTAGGAAATATGGAATTTCCTTAAATCCTAAGAAATCACTGTTTGGTTTGGAGGAAGGTAAATTGTTGGGTCACATAATTTCCAAAGATGGCATTAGGATTGACCCAAATAGAATTCAGGCCATCTTACAAATGCCTCATCCAAGAAATATAAAGGAATTACAAGCTTTTCTGGGTAAAATCAACTTCCTAAGGAGATTTATCCCAAGTTTGGCCGAACTGAGCAGATTACTCAACAACATGCCTAAAAAGGACTCGAAAGTAAAATGGACAGTAGAAGAAAATCAAGCTTTTGAAGGTATCAAGTTTGCCCTCACTCAAACCCCAGTCTTAACCAACCCTCAATTTGATAGGGAATTTATCATATTTTCCTTTGCTTCCCAACACACAATTGTTGCCGGTTTATTATAGAAAGATGACCAAGGAAATGAGAAACCCATTGCTTTCTTTAGTAAAGCTCTTAGAGATGCACCACTGAAGTACCAGATCATGGAAAAGAAAGCATATGCTTTGGTCAAAGCTATTAAGGACTTTAGGATTTATATCCTATACTCCCATGTTATACCCTATGTACCAAGCCCAATTGTTAAAGACATACTTACTCAAGAGAACTTAGAGGGCATAAGAGGAAAATGGATTGCCAACATTTTAGAATTTGATATTGAAATAAAACCTACAGAACTGATAAAAGGGCAGGGTTTGGCCAAATTAATGTCTGAAACAAATTTCCAAGCCTTGGACATCAACCAACTGGACAGTGAACCGGAGCTGGCGAACTCGAAAATCAATGTAGCCTTTGACAATCCCCCTGGTATTCTGATATCTGTTATGTGTTACAAAACCTGTGTGCTCCCCCAGGGCTATCTAGAACTAAATGTAGGTTCTTAAAAATGAAAGCTTCAAAATTTTGTGTTATGGATGGCAATCTGCTTTGGAAAAACCATGAGGGTATCTTATTAAACTGTTTGATTGAAAATGAGACTAACAAAATCATGGAAGAATTTCATGTAGGTAATTGTGGTGGACATTTGTATTGGAAATCCACTGTGGATAAGATACTAAGAGCTAGTTACTATTGGCCCACTGTTTTCTTTGATATCAAGAAATTTACGAATTCATGTCATAAATGTCAAGTGTTTGAGGGAAAGAGAAAGTTACTGCCACTGCCTTTAAGGACTATTGCAACAGAGAGACCCTTTAAACAATGGGGCTTGGATTTCATTGGAGAAATTAATCCCTCATCTTCAGGCCAACATAGATGGATTCTAACAGCTACAGACTACTTCACTAAATGGATTGAGGCAATCCCATGTAGACAAGCAAATGACTCCACTATCATTCAGTTTCTTGAGACCAATATCCTTCCTAGATTTGTATGTCCTGATAAAATAATAACAGACAATGCTGCTGCTTTTAGATCTAAAAAGATGGTAAGCTTCTGCCGCAAATTCCACATTACTTTGGGCCATTCCACTGCATACTATCCCCAAGGAAATGGCCTTGCTGAATCATCAAATAAAAGCCTTATAAACATGATAAAAAAGGTATTGGAAGAAAAAAAAAGAATTGGCATAAGAAACTTGTAAATGCCTTATGGGCAGATAGACTAACAACCAAGAGACCAATTGGGGTCAGCCCATATGAGTTAGTCTATGGATTAGAAGCCAAATTTCCTTCATCACTAGGGATCCCTGTTATGAAACTACTTCAAGAAAGTCAAGCTGAGCCCAATGATATGCAAAGGAGGGTGAATAAAATTATATGTTTACAACAAACTAGAGACCAAGTTTATAACAGAGTTCAAATCTTACAGGAGAAGCTGAAGAAAGCTTTTGAAAGAAGGACTAAGGCTGAGGATTTCAACATGGGTGACAAAGTTCTCAAGTGGGATTCAAGAAGGGAGAATAAAGGAAAACATGGAAAATTTGATTCCCTTTGGAGAGGACCATTTATCATCCAAGCAGTACAAGGAAACAACACTTACTTTCTTAAGAATCTTGATGAAACTTATTTGTATGAAGGTCCTCTGAATGGCAGGATGTTGAAGCACTATTTTGACTGCCTTCCATGAATGTAGCATGGCTGCCCCTTGTACATAATTTACCGTGTATAGTGTTCTATTTAAGCATGTGAATAACTTAGTTTCAAGGATCTTGCAGAAGCAGGAAAAGGCTGCAGTTCAGAAAGTTCCATAAATATGACAGTTTACAATTCTGAGGTTTCAAGGAAGAAAAACTCCAAGTTTTGAAAGAGTAGTCAAAGGGCCAAGGCATGCTGACCTGCTGTTCTTGGTCTTTCAAGAAGAAAAACCATCCCCATGTGGAGCCACTGTTGGATACCTATACCAAATAGGTTTCATATTTCATGATTGGCAAATTCAAATGCCAAATAAGCTCTGCTTTGCTGATACAAAGAATCCCATATTTCCAAGACAAGGCAAGGTGTGTACATGCCTTCATGTTTACTAAATTTTGATGGATGGTCCAACAGTCTAATCTTGGATCATGCCATGTTTCAATTTTCTGTTGTAGATAGAGAAAGAAGTCTGTCCAAATTGTTTAATCTTGGCAGACCAATAGTTAGGCAGAGAAACTAAGGTTCCCAACTGCTTAATCTGGGGCCTTAGAAGCAATAAGGGTAGTGTTAAATAGGCAATCAAAAGAAAAAGCCAATGGAAAAGAAAAGGCACATAAGGGTTTGCATGTCCAAGTGCACCCTCCAAGAAGAAACAAAAAATGTTAGGCAAGTAGATGGGTAAGTAGATGCGGTTGCAGAACTGGTACTCCTTTCAAACTGAATCTTGCTGGTCAATATAAGGAAAGCAATACAATGGAGCATGTCTAACTTCCTTTTTTCCTTGTTTTACACTCATTACTAACATCCCTACACCAGTAGTGTTTGTGAAAGAATTCAAGGTTTTATGTCGGTTCTGGTTTCCTTTAAGAGCCATATTTCTTGTGCAAAATTCTTTTCATTTTGATCTACTCCCTAAGCTAAGTGGTTTTCAAATAAACTTAGTAATATCAATCCTGATTCACCTTCTCCCTCCATATTAACCCCTAACTTCTATTATCTAAATTCCCTATGTCACCCTTTCCCTACTATTATAACACCATGATGTATAAACCCCAAGCATTCTATAAATATTCCCCCCCCTTGGCATTATAGCCATATGTTCACTACTAGGGAATTAAATTGACATCTGGTCGGTTTAAGAAACCAAGCCTTACCTCTTTTCCTCCTTCAGAATTCATTTACCCATTCAACCCTTCATTTGCTAAAGAAAGCTTGTAAAAAACCCATTTGCACCCTTAACCCGCTCAAATGGAAAAAATACACAAAAACCCCACTTTCCCGACTTATCCAAAGTTTTGGTGCTTTGCGCGATTTTATAAAGAAAACATTGGAAAACCATGCAAATTTTCCGATATTCTAAAGGTCCCGCCGGGCATGAATCCCATGAAAAATACATATTTTATTACCCGCCCGACGCTGTATCATCCGGACAGGTTATTGACCCGTCGACCGTCTGATCAGGCACTTTTCGTCCAACGGCTCACATGGATATCGGACCATCCCCGACGTCCGAAAGATAGCTTCCGATATCTGTCAGAGGGTGACGTCAGGCCTCGGCCACGCATCGCCCCCACAGCGTATCGGAGCCCCCTCTGACAACTCCACTTCCGTATGAAAAGCAGTGCGATATTATACCGCCTATGGTTTCCGGTTTCCGCCAACCCGCCTGCCAACGTCACTGCCAGCATCACTGCTATGTCATCGCTGCGTCCGCGCCCCCGTCCACCATTGCTCCACCTGTCCACCATCTCACCATCCCCGTGGGACACTCATAAGCCACCACGTCACCTGATGATGTCATGCTGACGTCATCCGACCCTGAACCCACCCAATGACGTCATGCTGGCGTCATCCGAAAAAGACGCCAATGTTCTAAAAAATCCATATTTTGGGCAAAGTTTCGCGTTTTTTGCACTTTTTGCAAAAACGTCTGTGTTGTCTCCTACATGTATTTTATGTCCAAGCTCACGCCAACCTGTTGAATTCAACCTGGAGACCATTGGCGCGCCAACCCACCTGCATTTGTGACCCGGACTGTCAGTTTACTAGGTATTTATCCCTGCGAATCCTTTCTACGCCTGGTTTTGTCTGCAAATAGCCGAAATTAACTTAAAACACAGAAAAAACAGATAATTGACTGGAAAATCCCCTGTGCCTAGTTCCCATTTGAAGTCACTAGGTAGAAATTCACCAGCTAAGCCTTGTTTATCAAAGCTTTCATAAGACCTGCATTTTGTTCGCGCAATCGTGAACAGGGAACCTGAGCCTACACCTAATTACTGAGAAATAGTCTGTCAAGGACAAGTATTTGCCTTTTCTAAGTGCCTTGTATAGTACTTCAATTGCTGTAGTTTACCCTTTGTCCTCTGTTTCTCGATAACTCACCTCCCTTTCCAAGAAACACTCTTGTATGTTACTCTGCACAGTAACACTAATTCACATATAAAGCATAATTTTAAAGTAACCATGGATACACCAGTAGCACTTGTGGCCCTCATTGTTGCCCCTTTAAATGCCCCTCAAAGAGAATTGGAGTGGCAGGCATTAGCAGATTTGGATTGTCAAATCTCAGAGGAATTTCTAATGAAAAGCAAGTTCCACATCCACCTGTTAAATGAACTAAATGCTAAACATGAGACTCGAACAGATGTATTGGGCATTTGGGATTCCTTCCTCCCAATCTTCAAGCTTCCTCGGGTCAATCAATTTCTTGACCTAATTCACCTGTGTGCTGATGGTTATGATGCCACTCAGAGAGTTGTGCTTGACCCCTCAGGCTCAGTTGTTTTCTATATTACCCCTGAGGCCATCAGAGAGATGTTGCAATTCAAGACTCAGAAGAAATTGGTTCCCCTATCTTTGTTTGATCTGATAAATCAAGAGCTAAGATGTTGACAGATGCTCAGATCGCCAAGCTAAACCAACTATATATTAAATCTGATACTGTGCAGTACCCTCCCATTTCTCATGTTTACCTCAACCCATTGGGCAGGGACCTTGCAGATATGATCAGTCCCATTCTGGGTTATAACTCAATTAAGTATATTGATGAAATTGTACGGGTAATTATGCTCATGTTTTCCCCTGGCAAAACTCCAATCTGCTATGACTATGCCACCTACATATCCGAAAAAATGCATGAGAAATTGATGAACCTATCAAGGGAAAGGGTGTTCACATACTCCTCCTACATCTACCACTTGATTTTATACTATCAACATGAGAAATTTTCTTTTGCTATGAAAACAGTGGATGCACAAGGAAATCCAAGGGCAGTAGTGTATTGGACCTCAACTTTTCACTGCACAACCTATTCTCCATACACCTACTGTGAGTTTATAGACCTTTTCATCCACCCAGCCATGTCTATGTTCCTGAGCTCAGCTCCTCCAAGACTAACTGATGAGATGAAGAGGATCCTTCAGTTGTCCAAGGTATACAACATTGGGGATTGGTATTTTTACCAAAATCACATTGTTATTAGAATATATGGTTGTGAGTTACCCCCATACAGACTGCCCAAATATGTGCCTATGAGGTTGTTTGCCTTGAATACTTCAGACAGTTTGGGAATGCTGATGTGAAGAACTTTTTAGGCAAAGGCAAGAAAGCACAGCTGAAGGTAAAAACCCAATTGGGCCACTTTGTTTTTAACAAAAGGGAGGAAGGCTAGCAAGAGGCAGACAGAATGTTAGAAGGCCTTGGCCTAAAGACCAGTTTCCTCTGAAAACCTTATGACCCCAATCACTTCATAACCTTAAGAAGGGTCAAGTATAGGATGTCCAGTTATGAGCATGTGAGGTTGCCTCACATAGAAAAATATGCAAATCAACCAAAATGGATGAGAGGCACATTAGAGGAACCTGTCACACAAGAAGAACTAAATGAAAGAGCAAGAAGAAATCTCCTAAAGATGGCTGACTTAGAACTTCCTGCACAGGTATTTTCTCTTACAAGAACTCAAGTGGGAGCAGCTGCCTCATCCTCCACAGCACATTAGAAGGCAGTCAAAGCTACAGATCAAACCTCTAGAAAAGGCAAGGAGAAAGAAATGGAGCAAGAGCAGCCACTTGAGGAAAAGGTACAACAATAGGTACAGCATCAAGAACAGGTACAGCAACAAGAACATAAACAGCCATTGCAAGAAGAGCAAACAGCAGAGGCCCCAATGGTCATTGAGCAGTAGCCACCACAAATTGTGCCCCCTAGGCAAGAGACACGAGCTAAAGCTTCAGTCCTCCAAACCCCTCAAAAGGAGGACATAAGCAGGAAAAGGGACAGAGAGACTCCCCTCACAACATCAACAACTCAAGGGGAAAAGAGGCAAAGATTGAATCCTTTTTCAGAGGAAGAAATGCCAATAGGGCAATCTTTGGGCATGGGCCCACCTAGCATGGAGGCCTCAGCAAGTTCCTTCCAGCAGGAACAAGAGAGGAGAGTAGGAGGAGAAGTTAGCTCCTCAAGCCAACAAAGAGGAGGTGAACAGAGCATCAAGCAGCAGTTCAAGGACATAAAGAAGAGGAATGAGCGCATAAGGTTACAATTATATAATCATTTGTTGAAAATGGCTCCCACCAACTAGCAAAGACTTATGTCTGCTTATGATGTCCATGAGGGAAAGATGATTATGAGCCATTTCATGCCAGCCGTGCAGTAGCCACAGTCAACTGCAGATTACATCAGGACCAACCTTGAGGTCCTTGCCAAGGACATCAACCCGATGGATCAGATTGAATTACACAAGCAAACGGGTGAGATGGTATATGCCTCCTTGGAATATAAAACATTGGTGAACTACAGGCTAGAAAATAGCCTAAATAATACAACTGCACAACTTGAGTTGGAAAGAGAATCCTCTCAGGCAAAGGAAAATAGGATCAAAGCTTTGGAGGACATCATAATAGAGCTTGGGCATGATCCTAAGGATGTCAAAGCTGTGCAGGAGTTTTTGAAGCTAAGGGATGCAGATATGGCAGCATTAAGGAAGATGATCAAGATCGCACAACTCTTCATCCCCAAAATGAAGAAGTTGCCCAGCTGAGACATGACAATGATGCAGCAGCTATGCTGGTGTCACTATACAAACAAATCATCCAAGCACAAGGAAAGTTGGAAGAATCAGAGGCTGCACTGCAGGCAGCATTGCAACAGAAAGAGGCAGGCCAAACTTCTCAGCCCCCTCCAGAAAGAATCAATCTGAAAGAAGCCCCTGAAACCATTGCCCCTCCCATTAAGCAAACAGAGAAAGTAGCACCCTCTACCTCAGCACAAACAACAGAGCAGGCTCAAAGCCTTGATATGCAGAAGCTCAGGAATGAAATTCAGGTCTTGGAGGCCCAAATGACAGAGCTAATTCAAGCCAAAGAAACTTTGGCTAAGCTCAATGAAAAATATGATAAATCAAGCAAAACATAGCTGAGAGAGAAAGAGAAATAAAGACTCTCAAAAGGAGGATAAATGAGCTAGAGAAAGAGCTCACACTTGATAAAGTAACAGCTGAGCTCAAGAGAGTCCTATGGGCCAATATTGGCCAATCCATCACAGACCAGTGGGAATATATTGAGGCTATTCATTAGCAGATGGGGCTCATTGGAAAAGCACATAGGGAAATCCAAAGAGCAAGAGCATCTCTAGGCAGTATGCCTGAGGCTGCCACCAGAATGATTAATGTGCTTAACTACAGAACAAGTTCTCAGCTGGTCAAAATTGGAATTGCCAACAGGACTGAGACCATTTCGATGGTCAAAAGGGTCCTGACACTAAGAAACCTGGTACAGACATTAGAGAGAAGAAGCCTAGATATGCAGATAGACATTACTCAATTCATGGACAAATTTATAGCATTGCAGAACATAGGTCTTCCTAGCTTAATGGGCACCTCAGGAAGACTACCTTCCCATGAAAATTATGCCAAGAGGGTCAACACCTTTGCTACAAATCAGATTGCAGAAAAGCCCAACACTTCAGTAGAATCAGGGCGAGCATCAGGACAGACTCTCTACAATAGGGTAGAGAGCTTATTTTTTATCATGAATGAAATCAATCACTTGTTTGATGCGCCTCCAAATTTTTATAAATATACAGAGGGAGATGAGACTATAGAGGCAATTTTAAGACATCAATTTCCCACACAGGAATTCTGGAATGGATTGATACAATTACTGCTAAACCAGAGCCAGTAAATCAAGTTTTTTCATTGAAATGTGTAAGTTATCATGCACAGGAAAATTTTGATTTGTCAGCAGGTATGGAAAAAAGAGGCTGAGCCAACTCAGCGAAACCATTCGGCCACTACAGCAGCACTGACAGTCACAGGTGACAAGGCCGAAAAGATACAGAAGGACAGAGTTGCATAGACACGTCATTCATCAGTTATAACAAAGCGTTCAACCGACTCAGTGACCTCCAAAGGTCGAAATCTTTTGACAGAATTAAAGAGGATTTATGTTGTATTGAAAGCTGCAATAACTTCTTATCTGTTTCCTGTACGAGTTGGTGAAGATATTTATTTCTCAGATGACTCAGTGCCTGAGATATTTTGTATGAAACATTTCTATATATTTCCCCTCGCATGAGTTTGCAGGGGTTGGTTGTTGTTAATGTCTCTTCTAGAGTTCTTTTACTATAAATTCCCAGAGAAGTAATACAAAGGCGGTGGAATTTCGAAAGCTCTGTGTTGTTTGATGCATTGTGGTGTTTAGCTTAAAGTTATAGGATTCCTGCGTATTTCGTGGCACAATAAGTTTTCCCTATAGCTCTTTGTTATGTGTTTTATTATCTTTTCATATCTCTTTCATGCTTCTGTGCTTAACAGTTAATGGCAAGGAAAAAGAATAGTTCCAGGATTTAATCACAGATTACTCGTAACTCAATCTAAGCTATTTTAAATGTTTTTCTTCAGTTATAGTAATAAAGGTGTAATTCTTAATTGCTAACCTTTCACACTATATCTTTCACAGTGATTATTGTTTTAGGAATTCAAGTTTGCTCTTGAGGAATATATCTCTTTCCCACAACCCAGCTTAGTGGAAAATTCTTAATTGCTTTTCACTTGTTGTTTACATTTAACCATCATAATTTCAAGTTTGTTTTATGAAGTATTTAAATGGCCCTGTAATTCGAGCTGCTCAAACTCAAGTTTTCAAAAAACGAGTAGCCACAGACTCCATTTCCCAATGGACTAGATTTCCACTTTAGTTACAGAAAGACATCCTTCCAACCAAACATAAACCAAAAACCCTCACTTCATAACTAGCCTAAAATCTCCACAGAACAGAGACAAACCTTAAAGAGAGAGCCCTCTCTAATTACAGTTGGGCTAGAAGTTGTAATCTAAAGATTGGTTAGTGGTTACCCTGGCCGTATTCCCTTGGGAGTCAAAGGGAACAACCTGGGTGTTAGCACCTAACAAAATGAAGCCGACCTTAGCTGAGACCAAATTTACTATCATTTAAGTAGAAGTCAAAAATTGACTCATTACAATGACACTATAAAGAAGAATATTGTATGGAAGTTGGTCCAATCAAATTCTCTTAAAACTAACAAGGTACGTTTTGCAGTAGTTTTTGTTTTCGAAGATTTAATTCCCTTCTCCTTCAATAAGACAAGAGGATGGAGGACAGATTGGTGAAGGTTTCATGTATTGATGTTGTGAAAAGGCAAGGGTTTCTCAAGAACATAGATGCCACATATATATTGATGATGTCTAGTTAAAGCAATTAAGGAATAATCAGGTTGTATTGGTATAGTAAGCAAGGTTTTACAGTTGCATTTGAGCATAGCCTTGTCACAGTGTTCTTGTAGCGGTACACTATAACTCTGTAGTTGGAACAATCACTTCACCTTTGATACAATGTATTAGCATTCAAGTGTACTGATATCAAATACTCATATATTGTATTGATCATTATCAAATACAAAATTTCAGTGATATCATCATAAGCATCAAATTTAAGGTCTTCAACATTAACATAGCTTCATCATCTTATTTTTATATGGATTGTAATTGGTGCTTGTTGGTTGCACACTCATCATTTGTTGCACATTTATAAAGGATATTGTTGTGCATTGTGAGTGGGTATTACTTTTCTGCATTGAGTAGTAGTTGTGATCAGTTTTTAAGGTGTAATTCTGACATTGAAAAAAAAATGGCCAGAATCAATGAAGTATTAGAGTTCCTCAAAACTCTGATATTGTCTACTACTCATGATACATTAAAAATTAGCAAAGTTTCTCTCACAAACATTCAGGTCTGTCTACAAAATGCATAAGAGAAAATTGATTTTTTGCAACTCGAATCATAGCTACAACAAGAAGAATTAAAACATATGAGTTATTCTGAACCTGTTTCTATTCAGAAGATTGAAATAGACTCCCACAAAGCAGCAATTGTACATGCAGATGCAGAAACTCAGTTTGGACTTCCCAAGCCCATCATCAGACCTTGGGAACAACATGCCCACAACAAGCACAGAACTGGTCTTGAATATGAAAAGGACATGTCCTTTCATATTCCAGACTACTCAAAGCCCATTCAGTTTCAGAGTGCTGGATTCATTCATGACAGTTCACCTGCTCCTCATGACAATTCACATCCAACTGTTCCAGATTCTACTTCTCTTCTACAACAACAACAACAACAACAACAAATTGTGAAATGCCAACATTGTGACCGAGTTGGCCATTTGAAAGATCACTGTTTTGATCTTCATCCATGTAAGCATTGTCATAAAACCACCCATTCTTCAAATAGATGCTTCAAAAACAAACGTCCTACAAGAACAAAGTCATCTTGGATGGATCACTTCTTGGCAATGGGCATCACTGACCAAGAAGATATTCCAATCACATTTCAGAACTTGTTCTAGATTATTGAACAATCTTGTAGTTGAGTTTTCTCCATCATCTCACCTTGTATTTGACAGGGGGGAAATGATGGTCATCTACAAGCTTCAAAGTCACATCAAGCGAGCGTGAGCCACAATTTTCCATACGAGATTCAGAGTTGTAGCCAGAAACAAAGATGCCCCTGAGCATGCCTTCAATTGGAAAATTGGGACACTTCCTCTAGCAGAAGACTTCAGCTTCTTTCCAGCTTAGGAAGAATTCCAGGAACAAAATTGGGGAAGCTTCGTCTAGCAGAAGACTTCAGCGTCTTGCCAGTTTTGGAAGAGTTCTAGGAATTGCATTAAGCATTCCAGAGTTGTTGGTCATCCTTAAACCATCACAGGTTGAGACTTCCATTTTTAGGTTGAAGTTCTCCCTTTTATGTGGGGTGACACCTCCCTTTATTTGTTAAAGGTTTTCCTCTTCAAAACAATAGGAGCACTTCCTCTAGCAGAAGACTTAAGCTTCTTGCTAGTTGTGGAAGAGTTCCATGAACTTCACTAAGCGTTCAAGTGTTGGTGGTCATCCTTAAACCACCGCCCCTTATACCAACATTTGAGAGAGCACATTCAGCCTAGTGTTGCCATGCATTTTGGCACATTTTGTATTACAACTCTCTTCTTGGACTCATACATAACCCTTCGGATTAAGGGGGGGAATGCTCGATACCTAATCCTCAATGGGTTAGTGTGGAAGCCGAATAAACAAAAATAAGTCCAAGAGACATTGGGATGTGAAACCCAACGGTCAAACTATGTACTATAAATGTATATCTCTTTTCAATAAAAAATTTACTCTCATGTTTTATCCTTCAAATTTTGTTGCTACACATGTGTGTTTAACAACTCCAATGGTAGAGGTCACCTCTCGGTTCCACTGCTAGTCAATCTTCCCGTCTGTCAGATTGTCTTTCGGGACCAAATTTGCCCCCTAGCTTGCTCACAAGACCTTTCGCCTTCTTCAAGTTGCTCGCACTTAGCGCTCATGCTATCTGGTCATCACGAGATGTAGCAATTTTTCCCTTTACAGCTTGTCATTACAGCACAATTTTTCCTCCCCCCTACTTCCTTTTCTTTGGAAGCCTTGCACAGTTAGTGGAGGTAGTTAGGTTTTTTCTTTTTTGTCAACTTCCTTCCCTCAGAAGTTACAAGATCTGCTGATACTTAAATCATTTCTTATTTTCAAAATAAAAATATTATTCAATTCAAATAGATAATAAGACCAATTATTCATTTTGTTCTTACTCCGGTAAATAAAATATTTATAGGTTTCTCGGGCATTACAACAATCTACAAATGTAGTGTGAAACCATGCCCCGACTAGGGAACGCTCGTCATAATTATCTTGAGAATATATATGCTCCAATTTAAAGCTTGCAAACTGTGAAGTCAGTTTACGACATCTCTCGCAATGTCTTTATTTTTTATTTTTCTATTTTTTTATCTTTTTACTTTTTTACTCCAAAAATAGTGAATGATCCCCATGGTTGACATCATCACATTGAATCCTATTAATCCTATTAGTTCCTATAAAGCTACATTTTGTTATACACTTTCGTTTTAAAATCATTTTGACCTCAAAAGTTCTCTAATATATATTGTTCTCAATAAACAAAACTTCATCAAATGTTATTTGAAAAGTGGCATTTTAGGCCCTTTTTACACACATAACATTCAAGTAGACACAGTCTGAACATAATAAGAAATACCAAGTTTTCAGTACGAATGGAATCCTAAGAAGGAAATTTCAAATTATGCCCGAGACTTAATACTTTGAGGGGGTTGTATAAAATATCATGTTGTAACTTTTTCCTCCAAAGTTTATGGAAATAACCTATAGACAACATCTTCATGGTGCACACTCTTCTCCCTAATGGCTAGCATAAAATTCTTTATGTGATCTTTTGTTAAGTGTTTAGAGTTTGAGTCAAATTTAGGGAGGAATTTGTGAGGGATATTTGGTAACATTTGTTGCACACCAAAAACAACCATGACATCTTGTTTGGGCCATGGAGCAGCAAGGTTATTTCCCTCCTAATTAGCCATATGTGGAGAATTCCAAGAATAAGTGAATTAGTAGATGAAGAGACTTCTTCAATAGAGGAATCCTTAGTTAAAGAAGATGGGGATGATCTAGGTGGAGAAGGAGGTGAACCTAACCCCCTTGACAGAGAAGGTTGGATAGATTCACTAGTAGGTGGTTTAAAAAATGATTAATTGAGGTCAATTCTAACATGGGATATCATATGATCTGTCATTAGGGGTAATCATAGTTTGAGAAATGCCTGAGTGTAATGTAGCTTCTTCCTAGTGGTGATCAATAGGTGTAATGAAACATTGGGACAAATGTTTTTCAATAGACCTCAATCACTCCAATCTAACTTGAGTTCTTGAGAGAACTTATGATCTTTGGAGTCACTTAAAAATTTTATATCGAATTTGAGAATGGATTGAATTTGTGGGTTCGTTGGTTGTGTGTTTAGGAATATCCTCAGGTTGAGAACTAGAGGCAGCTTGAACAATGGTAGGGTTTGAGTGACTTCTAGTGTGACACCATTAGAGTGAACAATTTTCCTTTTATGATTACCCTTAGCCACTTAAAGTTGGATTTCCCTCATAGAACCATTTGTTGGCAGGCGTCTTAGACCATATGTGAATAAGGGGAAGTGGCTTGGATTGAAATTATTCACATAGCCTAAGTAGTCTGAATAATCACTCTAGATGGGTTTAAAATTATCCTAAAGTTATATATGTATGTACACCTAAAGCTAATGTTTTGTGTTACTATACCTAACATACAAGTTAAGTAATTAATATGACTTAATACAATAATACAGTTAGTAATTAATGTAAAATACTAAATTACAATAAATAATATAAAAATTGTACAAGAAATATGATACAAAAGGAATGAAACGGGTGATAATAATAAAGCATAATATTTTGCCTGTATAAAACTGAATATTCAAAATACTACCTAAATAACTAAATTTAAAAAATATATAAAATTATAATGTAAATCTTTATAACTCTGAATATGAAACTTTGTAAACTACACATGGATTCATCCTTAAAAAAACACAAAATCATCTAAACTTGCTTTCAAATTTCACATCAAAAATAAATTCAATGCAGATATATGTAATCACCTAAATTCAATGCAGAACATCTTCATTCAATCCATATTCCAATCCCACTAGTATTTTGTGGCAAGATTGGAGAAAAGAAACGAAATATCCAACAACAATTTAGAGTGGAAACAAAATATCCAAACAATGATTCATCTCATCGATTTTAATAATTTACGCATTAGAAACCACATCTACTCAAAACTGGTTGCCTCATAACCAGTTACTAAGAACTAGGGGGACTGTAATCTGTCAAAATGGCAAAAGCCCTCGCTTCCTTGCCCTATGCAGAAGCCCTAGTATATACCTAACAGAGACGCCCTAGCTCTGTTATTCTCTAACCGTAACGAACGCCTGCTTATCCTCCCGCTTATATTTGTACACAACTTTTGAATAGCCGCGAAGGATTCAGGTAAGCAACATTCAATGGTGTCCAAAATGTATTTCGTCTTATGGTAACCATCGCATCTCTGATTCAGAACATAATTCTTGGCAGACTCTGGGTCGTGGCACCAATACAAAATCTCCCACAGTGCTTGATAGATGGTGTCTACAAAGATAGTGTGAAACCCTGCCCGGGCTAGGGAACGCGCGTCAGAATTATCTTGAGAATAGATATGCTCCAATTTAAAGCTTGCAAACTGTGAAGCCAGTTGCCGAACTCTCTTGCGGTATCTCTTCAGCGAGGGTTTATCCACTCTACAGTTACCTTGCTCCTATATAATGATGGCGATGGCACTGTTTTGGAGAATTTCAGCACATATGTAAATGATTGTTTCGCACTAACCAGCAATGCTGCTCATTACAAAGCCCTAATTGCTGGTCTTCAACATGCTCTCTGGCACGGCATCACCCACATCACCGCCCTTGGACACTGTGAGCTCCTTATCAACCAGGTAACAAGTCCTGTACTCTCTTTTTGGCTTTAGAACTAATATATTCTCATTGAATTCTAAGGGGAAATTGTTTTCTCTAATGGCGTTCGTTGTATGTTATGCAGGCGAAAGGTAACTGTAGAGTGGATAAACCCTCGCTGAAGAGATACCGCAAGAGAGTTCGGCAACTGGCTTCACAGTTTGCAAGCTTTAAATGGGAGCATATCTATTCTCAAGATAATTCTGACGCGCATTCCCTAGCCCGGGCAGGGTTTCACACTATTTTTGTAGACCCCATTTATCAAGCAGTGTGGGAGATTTTGCATTGGTGTCGCGACCCAGAGTCTGCCAAGAATTATGTTCTGGAACAGAGATGCGATGGTTACCATAAGACGAAATACATTTTGGACACCATTGAATGTTGCTTACCTGAATCCTTCGCGGCTATTCAAAAGCTGTGTACAAATATAAGCAGGAGGATAAGCAGGCGTTTGTTACGGTTAGAGAATAACAGAGCTAGGCCGTCTCTGTTAGGTAAATACTGGGGCTTCTGCATAGGGCAAGGAAGCGAGGGCTTTTGCCATTTTGACAGATTACAGTCCCCCTAGTTCTTAGTAGCTGGTTATGAGGCAACCGGTTGAGTAGATGTGGTTTCTAATGCGTAAATTATTAAAATCGATGAGATGAATCATTGTTTTGGATATTTTGTTTCCACTCTAAATTGTTGTTGGATATTTCGTTTCTTTTCTCCAATCTTGCCCCAAAATACTTATGAAGGTTGCAGTGGGATTGGAATATGGATTGAATGAAGATATTCCATATATCTTTTTGAAAACCTAGATTTGATGTGGCACGTGTATTGTTCTTTTCTACATTCTTACAAATAATATCTCCTTTTTTACATTGTTACAAAGAATCTGCCAATTTGGAAATACATCTTGAAGCACTGATGCATGTTTTATCATAGCATTTTGGATAGCCACCTAAGGGATTCCCCTCCCATTTTTAAATGAAATGGCCTCTTTTCTAATATTTTGTTTATTTTAAACTTTTGTTATTTTGTTTTATAACTTCGGTGATTAACTTTTGGAAACATTGTTTTTATTTTCTAGGATTGAGATTTAGAGTGTCTAGGGCTTATTGATATAAACGCTCAATTTTTTGAAAGATTGGTGGAAAGGATGTTAATTATGTCTCACTCTATGTGGAACCTACCATAACTTACTTTAAGTTGTGTCACTATTTCAACAAATTCAACAATTCAATGCTTAATTATATATATCATGTTTGAGATCCATGATTACCTATTTAGTTTATTATAATTATGTTTTTGGGAAATTATAAAGAAATAATGTTGTTATTTGCATGACATTGATTTTTAAATCAACATTGATTGAGTGCATCTTTCTTTATTGTGTTAGTATGATTGCATATCCATAAAAATATTTTACATTTACACAACATGGATTCAACACCATCATTTTCTACAACGATAGAAATATGATTACATATCCATAAAAATATTAAGATCTAAATATTCTAGCCATACATTCACATTATGTATTCATCCAAATGCCAAGTATGATTGCATATCCATACAAATATTTTACATTTACACATCATGGATTCAACACCATGATTTTCTACAACCATAGAAATATGATTACATATCCATAAAAATATTAAGATCCAAATATTCTAGCCATATATTCACATTATGTATTCATCCAAATGTCAAGTATGATTGCATATCCATACAAATATTTTACATTTACACAACATGGATTCAACACCATCATTTTCTACAAAGATAGAAATATGATTACATATCCATAAAAATATTTTACATTTACAGGCAACATGGATTCAACACCATCATTTTCTACAATGATAAAAACAAAACATAGAAATGCCAAGTATGATTCATATCCATAAAAATATTCCTGAATCACCTAATAGCTTCTGAGTAAGATCTAAATATTCTAGCCATATATACACATTATGTATTCATCCAAATGGCAAGCATGATGGCATGCCCATAAAAATATTACTGAATCACCTAATAGCCTCGAGGAAGATCTAAATATTCAGCCATATATACACATTATATATTCATCCAAATGCCAAGTATGATTGCATATACATAAAAATATTTTACATTTACACACAACAATATTCAGCCATATATACACATTATGTATTCATCCAAATGCCAAGTATGATTGCATATACATAAAAATATTTTACATTTACACACAACATCAATTCAACCCCATCATTTTCTACAACGATAGAAACAAAACATAGAAATTCCAAGTGTAATTGCATACCCATAAAAATATTACTGAACCACCTAATAGCCTAGAGGAAGATCTAAATATTCTAGCCATATATACACATTGTGTATTCATCCAAATGCCAAGTGTGATTGCATATCCATAAAAATATTTTACATGCAACATGCAACATGGATTCAATGCTCTCATTTTCTACAAGGATAGAAACAAAACATAGAAATTCCAAGTATGATTGCATATCCATAAAAATATTCCTGAATCACCTAATAGCCTTGAGGAAGATCTAAGTATTCGAGCCATATATACACATTATGTATTATGTTATGATATTAACCTGCAAATGATACCTAAATACAGAATATGCGAATAGAACACAGAATATGCGAAGAAAAGATAACCATATGATTTTATTATTGAGAGATTAATGTTCACTTGCCTCTTCTAGGGGCAACATCCAATTGACGAGAGCTCGATTACAAAATAAGACACGATGCTCCTCGCAGGGAGTCTCTATCTTTATATATGACTCATACAAAATAAGACACGATGCTCCTCGCAGGGAGTCTCTATCTTTATATATGACTCATACATGCAATACCACGGGCCAATACTGTGGTATTACAAATACCATCTATCTAATACTATGACCCATTTGCAACTAACAGTGGTTCCATTATTAATTGCGGATTAACCACTTACAATTATTAATATGGGCTTTATTGACTATTGACTATGACGTGGTCCCATTACATAGATAAGGGGGTTAGGGTGGGACCCTAACATATTCATCCAAATGCATATCGATAAAAATATTTATATTTATATGCAACGCCATCCTTTTCTACGCCTAATTATGTATCTAAATATAACATCAAACTAAGATGGATATAGACTAGTTTAATTTCCCTCTTAAATAGGTTATCTTCTGATTGAATACCATGGGTCAATAATGTGAGTCATTTCATTTTTTTATTATTAATTTTTATAGGGTTATTTTTATTTTTTTGGGTGAGTTAAAATGTTTGCATTATATTACTTTACATTAAGTTACACATCTCTACCATTTTTTATTTATATTTTTACAAAGTCAGAATATTTACATTAATGTTACATATGGCTAGTCAAATAAAAAAATGAGTAATT